>DWDV01003639.1:0-10388 GCA_018245615.1 Mimoniades ocyalus | reverse complement strand
GAAAATCTCAATTAGAAAATTTTGTAGTGTTCGACCCGGGAATCGAACCCGGGACCTCCCGATCGGCAGTCGCACTCTCAACAAACACGACCAACGAGGCAGTCAAATGTATGGAATATATGCAAGAAAAAATTTACATTATATATAGTTCGCGTAGATATTCCTATTGTCCACTTATAGACTATTATAAATCATGAAGCGTACTTTATTATAAGTTAACGTCTTATCACTCGAACTATACAGTATATGCTTGTCAATGGACTGATACATCGTTTTAGGCACTGTGTTTTCCAAAGATAACTCCACAATGGAGTCTGGTAGGGTGGCCACACTGTCCACTATGCACGTGTTGGTCATCTGAAAGTAATAAAGAAATATTAGACAATTTATTAACAACAAAGCAACACAGGTTATTATAATTCATTAACCACATTTACGACGCAAATGGGAGCATATAAATATATGTCGAATTATATAGATTGCTTCCCTCTAAGCAACCACATTCATGTAACTAATTCATTATAAGACACACAAAGGATATATGAGAACTGACTTATTAAACCGGAGAAAAACTCATAAACTTATACTGTAAAACTGTAACTGGCCTTGAGCCACACAGATTAGGAAGGAAAGAAAAAAAAATGGGCCCAAATACTACTCAAATACTTCTGAACAACATCATTTTTGTAATACATACCAATATTTATTATTATTTTTTTTACCTTATCAATTCCTAGGTCGGGCACAGGATTCTCTATAATAATGGTCGCGTGTGGTTCGTAATGTTGCTTCAAATGCTGATAGAACTTCAATTGCTCATCGCCGTAGAACTCACCGCAGATCTGACAGATGAAGATCGGACGCATCTGATGAAAGATAAGCTTAGTGAGTAGCATGGAAAGATAACGAGATATTTATCCACATGCTTTGTTAAGGATCTCTTATCACCAAATTATTATGATTATTGATCACGCCAGATCCCTTATGGAGTAGGCAGAGAGTACTGAGTGCCAAATATCTCAACCCTTACAGACCTGCTGTACTTAGTTAAATTCATTACTAAATTAGTATATGAAAATTAAAATAAAATGAATATCATGATCTGTTAGTGTTCATTAATAATTTATGAATATTATTTTTTTGTCTATATTGTCTATTGTATAAAATAAACGTGATATAATATTTGCATCACATTTTAGCACCTTACAAATGATAAATTGCACTATTAGTTTGTTTCTTCAGTCTATATCTTATGTTTACTTCTTCATGTGATTACAATATGACTTTTCTATTATTCTGCAAAGCTGATATGATTTTTTGCCCTCTGTTTAAAGCATAATAAGTATTATATTTAATATGATATCAATGCAGTAATATTTTTACTTTTCAGAGGTTAAATGGGCAGCATTCAATAGTAACCACATCCAGCCATGAATGTCTGACAGCAACATGAAACAGAACTGAATGAGTGTTTATTAGTTACTTCAGTTAGTGTTGGTTGTTAACCCAATTATTAGTATCAACTGGGCACATTATTATTTATAACATAACATAATGCCTGTGTTTTCCCTGAGGACTAGACAGGGAAATACTTCCACTTATCACCAACTATGATACACATCCTGTGTAACAGTGGGTGAGTCTATTGGCATATGAGCATGAGGCACAAATCCTGACTCTAGGCTATATTGTGCTATATTCTGTGCTGTATTACATGTTAGTGTGACTGCAGTTGCAGCAGTTAGAATATGGCCTAATTATGGTCAATCAAAGATCAGTTGCTACACCTGAAGACTGAAGTATTTATCTTCAGTGTAATCCAGTGTAAATGAAGTAAAAAAATATTTAATTAGCAATTGCTTCAGTGTAGAAATAATTGTAAGTAAAGTTTCATTGTTCAAAAGTTAAAAATTCATAATTTTGTCAAATATTATAGTCATATGTATGGGGTATATACCTCATGACCAATATGATGATTTGCTTCTGGTATATGTTCCTGATGTTGCACAGTAGTTACAAAGTTATCAGGTAATATCTCCTCCTGAGGCACCTCCTCTTGACAATTAATTACGACAATATCCTGCAAACACAATGTGCAAATAAATTATATAAATGCCACCATCTATGTAATGGTTGCATAGATACCTAATTAATTAATAAGGTTATCATTATATCTAATTAACTCATAAGTTTATCATTAGATATCTATTATAGTCCTTCAGAGCATTTCCATGTAACATACAATTAACTACTTAATATTAATAACTTTATTAACTTAAAACAAAAATATTGATGCAATGCAAGACTTCTTTTAATTGGGAAAATAAGCAATGATATTCACCTTAGCTTCGGGAATTTATGTAATGGCAACCTACACTATGAGTATTTACGTGAGATATATGTAGTTAAAAATATATATTACCTGCTGTGGAGTACTATTCCCAGTGTTTCTTTTTAATTTTCTGGATATGCGCTTCTTATGAGGAAGACTCTTCTTGCTGTGCTGCTTATTTGCAGGAGAAGAGCCAGCGCCTAATTCCAAAACAGGTGCATCTTGCTCTGTTAAAATTGGACTGTCATCCTGAGAAAAAAAATATTTCAGTTGATCTCAAATCCATAACCAAGTTGATATCATTTGATGACTAAACAAAGCCCTCCCTGAGAAACTTTGTGCCCATAATCCTCACAATGAGCATAAGGATTGAGGATCGTAAATCCCAGTTACTTTCATCACCTGTTGCCCAAAGAATGTAACTGTGCCTAGATACATTGTACTACACCACATTATAATCAGTTGTGTAGCAGGCTGGACCATGAACAGGTGAGGTTAGCCAAGACTCCTAAGATGGAGCTTGGAGCCCATGGCACCCCACATTTCACTGACCATAACAATTATATAACACTAACCATAACAATTATATAATAAGAAATGTGAATCACCTTCAATGTTGTCTTTGTCTTGCTATTATACCAATCTGTATCCTGACACCTCTTTATCTCTTGCAGCTGAGGCAGTGGTGGTAACGGAGGGACTTGCACAACTATTGCATCCTGTTGTTGTTCCTGAAGATGATACTTATGTTCTAAAACTCTACATACCAGATCATTATCCTACTTGTTTTTTCAATCATCATTGGCCTATAGCAGTCCACTACTGGACATAGGTCTTCCTTGACGGGATATGGTCATAAATGCCTAAATACCAAAGCATTCTGCCAGCACCGGGTTTAGTCATCTCTTACGACACCCTGTACCCCGGTATGGGGTTGAGGAATGAATGTTTACTCCACCCTGACATAGAGCCCAGAAACCTTTTTTTTGTTACGGAATGGTTACTTTTTTGTTACTAACTTTTTATTGCTACTTAGTTCTCACCTATTTGAGTTCTATAAAATAATAAGAAAAAATTAAAGACCACCCTTAAAACTTTAATTCAATTCAATTACATTTGATGGTAATACTGCCTGAAAATTGAACTGAATTTAAAACATTTATATTGTACTTACTAAGGTTTGCCCATTGTAAAGACGCATTGGTGCATCTAATATTACGGATGTATCCACATCACCTCTCACTGATGGTACCTGTTAGTAATAAAAAACCAGTAAAATTGGTACATTTCTAAAATAGTTTTGAATTTGAATAAACTTAAGGAATAATCTACATCAAACCGCCAGTCCGAACATATCATCATTAATAGTATACCATAATTGTATATCACACATCACAATATTCATGACTCACTAAAGAATGTAAATTGATTTGGTTTATAATAACTTGACAATAAACCAAAGAAACTAAAATAACAGAATTTAGCATTCCTCTAATAATGTAAAGTTTAGTTAAGGTGAAGATTTATCTCATATATAAAAATCTCATGTCACAGTGTTAGTGACGGAGCTCATCTGAAATTACTTGAATGATTTTTATGAATTTTTTTGTGTATATTTAGTAGGTCAGAGAATACATTGCGGGGTATATTTTATACCTTTATACCTGGGGTATTTTTTATACCTAAGTGATAAGGGTGGCTGTATCCAGAAAAATAACTTATGGCTGTTAAATATTTCAATAAATTAGCACAGGGTAACATGGATCTGTTATTAAACTCTTTTATACATTTACTTCCCAAACGATCAATAGAGGATATGAGTTGATGAAGGTGTTACTAATTTTGCAATTTAGAGAAATGGGCATTTAATATAATTCAGTGGCTAAGCAGCTCTTGAGCTTAACACTTTTATATACAAGCTCTTTCTTGTTTAAATGTATTTAAATCAAATGTAAAGACATACGGAAAGACATAACACATTAACTTATGTTATAAAGTAAAAAAATAAAAAATTGTTACATGTCACCTTCATTCACTCATATCTGCAATTGATAAATGTAAATATATGAGTATTTAATGTTGACGATTTTATGAGTAATAGATGGTAATTTTGATATATAATTGAAGTTAGGATAAATTTAATATACAATGTGACATTACACCTGAATCCCCAAAGAGATACGCAGAGGAGTATACTACACTCCCAAATTTCAGCAGTTACATTTACATCACACTATGGTCAAGGTTGTGAGCCTAATGCCCTACACCAGGCACATATCCAGACTCCAAGCTGTTACTATAAAATCTAGGATACAAAAATTCAATAGAGCCTAACCGGGGATTACAACCCGGTCCAGGGTCCTTGATCAGCAGTAAATTTGACATAATTATGTACCTATAATTTATTACTTTATTTTTTTAACAAAAATTCCATGTAATATAGTTTATTTGAATTTTATAACTTCTTTTCCATTTGATTTAGTTTTAATTTTGATTTTCACTAGGCTTTATTCTACTTTAACAAAGTGTATTTATATGTTCAAAAATTGTGGTTTTCATGCATTGAAATTAAATGATTAAACTTTGACATTTGCACTTCTATTTAGGTATGAAAAACAAGCAAGACATACATTTTAGCATTCTTTGGTTCAGATACAACATGCAAATGGATTACTATGATTATGATCATCATTTTGGTTCAGCAGTTAGAGAATGGATGAAAATAAAGATGACTAATGGCAACTTGAGCTTATACAATGTATGAAGATAACAGAACAAATGCAATGTCCTTTGACAAGTACTACATCTTCAACCTTAATGTTGTGACCAACACCCGCTAGATTTCTAGTATTGGCTCAGTCTGGTGTATGGTGTATTGTAATAGATTCTCATTATAGTATAGTGAGATGTAAATATAATAGGTAAAATGAGTGAATGTAGGACATTCCTCTACCTACCTCTTCGAGAATTGTAAGTGTGATTTACAATTATCTGCTACACCAACTGCTTCCTGCAACTTGGACAACTAAACAGTTTATTCTATTTGATGTCTTTCAAATTATGTCTCATTCCCTTCTGTTATTAATCACCACAAAAAAAACAGTATGCTAATTTCAATGTATTGTGTAGATTAAATACAATTAATAATTGTTTCAGAACTTACATAATATCCAACCTTGTGATGTGATGCTCTGGAGTGTTGAGCCAAATGAGCAACAATTGCGGCCAGTTTTCCATCAGCGTCCAAAAGCTCCTCCCCCCACGGCCCATCCCCAACTTGATCCCCACCTTGCCTGAAAACATTATTTAACATAACATCAAATCGTTATTTGTTTTTTATAAAAACCTTTAGCTAAGGATATTTTTACTTTCAACTCACAAATAAAAACTATTTGTAGGATTATTCTTATGCATGAAGCAGAATATCAATAATCATAATAACTACTAAAAGCCATTACATTCCACTTAGAACATTCTTAAAGAGATTAAGTACAAATTATTATTCCCACAAAAGTTTCCAAACCTACAGGACCTTTTTATATATTAAATTAATTTTCTTTGTTGCAAAATAAATTATTGTTCATGCAGAATATAAAGCAACTTAAAATAGTATTACTTCACTTGACTATTGGACCAATTTGGGTTTTATTCCCTTTACCTAAATACAAATAAAAAACCACCGAACAGAGTAAGATTAAAATAAGTAGAAAGTGTTTATGGAAGTGTTTATAGGAGTAGAAAGTTACATACTCAACATTTAAAAATTAAAATTATTTAGAGAGAACATTACCTGCACATTTGTGAGGAGAATCCCTGTGAATGCATTACAGTGACCACTCTTCCACTAGCGTCATCTTGAATATTTAGAGCCAAGGAGTTTGCTTCCACATGTACAGGCTACAAGACATATATATGGACATGATTTAAATATGTCACTACCATCAACTTCAGTTCTGATTATGTTCAATGACAGATTTATATCCACCTAACAGTGTTATTAAATTTTAACGTAATATTTTCCAGACTTATTGCAATCAGATCTGCTTTTTGTTCAACATTTTCGTAATTTAATGTAATAACAATAAAAAACATTTGGTTATGTGTCTTTTATAATTATGTGATATGACACAGTAGTGAAGTCTCAGCCTAACATACAATTCTTGTGACTAGACCTCGTAGCCGTATCATATCGATAAATATGAGAAGGAAAACAATATAGTAATATAGTCCACAACGATCTAATATCGATGATCATATTTTAAATTTAATGGTAAATAAATAAATTTCTAACGAATATAGACAAGTGTCTTAACCAATTTGAGAAAAATATTTAGCTATTACTAATTAGATCTCTAAACCGAAGAAAGAAGTCGCATCATAATCTTGGTTAAAAAACTTAAATCATATTCCTTACCTCTCCAGTCTGATGGGTGTTAATATAATGTGAAACCGCCTCATCCATCTTGTCCTCTAAAAGATGGGACACTACGTTCCTCATGGTGATATTATCAAAAACAAAATATTTATATCATCTTTGTTAAATTAGGTTAGTTGACAGCTGTTGACTGTTGCTTAGTCCAAGGTCATCGTATTCCATACACTATTTTTTTTATTAAGTTATTTCCTCTAATATTATTCTCCACATTATTATGAACCAAATTATTATGAAGGCATAGTCATACGACAAAATAATTAATGCATAGATCTATAAATGTTGTTTAATTCCAAAAAAACCGTATTCTATGCAGCTTGACAATATTGTCAATTAATGTTGCCAACAATAACGATAGACGCAAAGATGTATTTAACGGAATTTAACCATTATTTACTTTACTCCATAATACTACAAAAACCCTGTTGCAAAATAAAAATCGAAAAAAAAGCTATTTCATTCTTTTCCTCTAGAATAATATTGAGTGCAAAATGCTAAAAAAACATAATATAAAACTAAAACAACAAAGTCAATTTTAATAATCGAGTAAAAAACCATCGATAAATGTTAATCGATTATATTGAAACTGAAAAAGGACGCTGATCAATTTTTTAGTTTAGTTTCATTTACTGTAAAAGCGTGTTTTTAAGTTTTACTTTAAAGCATAATTTATTTTTGCTTTTTAGTTCGATTTTCTATTAAACATCCGTCTTTTATTTGTACACATTTGTTATTATTGTATTAATTATAGCATTAATTTATTTTTATTATTAATTATTGTATTGTCCTCGGTCCTGTGTGTGTCCTTGGTAATGTGGGTGTCCTCGGTCATGTGTGTCAAGTTTCAATTAAATCTGATAGCTAGAAGTAGGGCAAAATCTACTCCGAAGACTCCGACAAACAAACATATACGTGTATAAAAATGTCTTCGTATAAATACTAGTCGTATACTACTCTGATCTCTAGTAGTGTAAACAGTCAAAGTTATATTCTCTTCGCACAGCAAAATGTGATACGGTTAGCAATGTCAAAGCCCTATACGAAATAATACGAATACCGATTTGGTAACACCGTAAAAGTAAAAATCTGCCCTTTAACTACCAGTAAATATTACATTTGAAATTAAATTTCTGGTATTAATTTTGACCTAAAATCAAATGTATATTAATAGACTAAACCCTTATTCCATAATGCGACATAAACGTAACCAGTGATACATCGAAATGTACTACACTCCTCTGCCCACCTCTTCATAGATTACAGGCGTGACGTTACTTTTTTTTTTCTTTGTTGGTTGACTGTTTGAGCAGTCTTTGAAAGTAAACATTCTGATGGAACAGAAGACCCAACAATAGTTAAATATTTAAGACCAATTTTGTAAAACTTAGGAAAGCGTACTTTTAGATATTGACAAATTTCTAATAGATTCTTATTACTTTTACTAATATTTTTATTTTTATAAATACCTTTATTTTTATAAATATTAATGACCGCCTCGTTGGCCGTGTTGGTTGCTAGCGCAACTGCTGAACGGGAAGTCCTAGGTTCGATTCCCGGGTCGGGCACTACTAAATTTTCTAATTTAGGTTTTCTGGTAGTGGCTCGGAGTCTGGATATGTGCCCGGTGTATGGCAATAGGCTTACCACCTATTCCATAGTGGGACACGTAAACGTAACTGGTGAAACGTGGAAGTGTTCTACATTCCTCTGCCTACCTATTCGGATATGACAGGCGTGATCTTACGTTACGTGTTCTTATTTTTATAAATATTTTTATTTTATAATTATTTTTATTTTTATAAACAATTTTGTAAAAAAATTATTATTTTTATAAATTTCTCTATTTTTATAAATGTTTATATTATTTTTATAAATATTCATTTTTTATATATTTTATTATTTTTATAAATATTTTTATTTTTATGCATATTTTTATTTTTATAAATATATCGAATGGAAATATTATTTATTAAAATATCGAGTTAATACAATATATCGTTTGGCAAATACCGAGTGAATACGATATATCGAATATAAGTGAATAGCCAGAAAAGCCCTAAATTTCATTTATTCCATTATTGATTATAGTATTTAGACTATTTAGTTAGTAGAGTCAGTGTTGCCAACTTGGGGGTTTTCCCCCTAAATTTAGGGGGAATAAATATATAATTGCATAGGGGTCTTTTTAGGGGGATAAAATATTTGGAGGTTTTTTTAGGGTTTTAGTAAATTGTTCTCAAAATGTTCGGGAGATCGTGTTTTTTTTTTGCTCGCCAGCATTTTCGGGAGATCGTTGTTTTTTTTGCTCGCCAACATTTTCGAGAGATTGTTTTTTTTTGCTCGCCAACATATAAAAATCTCTATTTCCGATCGAGGTCATAATATTTATTATTATAATGTTTAAATGACAGTTTTGGGGGTTTCAAGTTGAAATTTAGGGGTTTTTGGGCGTTTTTGACATCATTTTAGGGGGAAGTTTTTTGTTTGTTGGCTACACTGAGTAGAGTACTGTACTAGTGTACTCTGTAATTGTATGTACTCTCCTAATGGAAGTTGCTCGAGAAGCTAGTGTATCACAGACATTTGAAAGCATAATGTACGTAAAGGTGTATACACTTCGAATTTTTATTACATTATTATAATATTAATGACTTCCCATCGTTGTTATACCGGACTCATTATTCTTGCTCAACTTATACGACCTTTACTGTAATATAAGGCACGAAAAATCGTGTCTACACGACTGAAACTGCCGAAATCACGCCCGCGTATTGATCGATCTTGGATGTCATGAATAGCATCAGCATTTTATTCGTTCGCTCTCAACTTTATGCAGGTTCGATTTTTCAGTGATTTATGGGACTATATGTAATTTATGGACGAGATGCATCAGCTCATGTAAGTTTTCTTTTGTCATAATTCTATTAACAATAGTGATCAGGCATGATATTTGGATGATTGCAATATTGTCTACATGCCTGACAACGACGGTTCTCTTAGGAGCATACGAATAAAAATTTGTACTAGACATTTAGTGGTTTCATAAATATCTAAGGTACTCTCTAGATGCGTGTATTTCTGTATTTGTAGATATCTATTATTATTCCTTTAAGTCATGGCTGTCTGCATTTAACATCACATCGTAGGAATAACATTTTTAAGATGTCTGAATAAAAAGAACTCTGTTCAAATGTTCCCAGTTGGAGAAGTTATTTTGCAGGAAAAATTCAACCAATGGAATAAATGAACTACTTCTGTTAATAATGATTTACCGCCCATTGATTCTAAGTACAATTACATTGATTAATTATTACATAAATGTCTTTTCAAAGTAAAGACTTAATTTTATTGGTTAAATGTGTAATTTCATATAGGATTGTTTTTGTACCAGATAATATTTTTATGTACAGTTATTTGTTCCAGATACCGGTACTATGCTGAGACTACATATTTGGGTGTCGACCAACAGGCAGGCTGTTTAAGGAGATTACAAGTCCTCTAACTAGTGTTCCCAACTTTTTATATTAGAAAAGGTTAAAGGTTAAAGAAATAAAAATAACTACGTTAAAAAAAACCGACTTCATAACTAAAAAGTAAAAAATAATAAAGATTTAATATTAATTA
>DWDV01003638.1:0-10389 GCA_018245615.1 Mimoniades ocyalus | reverse complement strand
CCACCGCGTCAGGTCCTGTACGGGGTAGACAGACCCACCGAGTGCCAAGTGACCGTACTTTACACATCTTCGTCCTCATTTTTTTAATAAACTATCCACACAATGACCCGCATAAGAACAGTTACGATACAGCCGCGTGCCGACATGCCGCCGGAGACGATGCGGTGCGACATGACCTCGCCGGAGTTGGAACAGGAAACACGCTAAAAGTTTTCTGCGGGTATTGAAATTTGTACAATTCGATGAAAAGTTACAAGCTGCTAAAAATTAATAGCATTGTCATTTCCCCAAGTCTTTGGGGATCCACATTTACAATTATCTTAATATTGGACACAAACATCTTGTTACTTTTGTATAAAAGTAACAAGGAATTTGCGTCCAATATTAAATTGATTGTGAATGTTTAAGTCGAAAATCGTAGATTCAGGCGTTTGTCCGTTGGATATTTCGAAAAAGGCTTGGTCTACAGCACTTCTGCCGGACGAGCAGAGTGTGACCGCTGCGAATAAAGAACATGAGAGGCGCGAAGCATGCCGCAGGTGCAGCCGGTGGAGATCCCTTGGTGCGTGCATCGGCATAAGGATAGCCTTGTGGGCAATAAACGTGATAATATGTAAGTTGTATAAGTCGTCTTCGTGTGACGCATCTTAAAGGCAACGTTTGAGTTCCTTATAAGCGACTTGGCACAGAATTACAATCTTTGAAACATTCTAATAAATTAATGAATACACGATTAAATTTATCAAAATAATAATTTATACTCAGATTTGTAATTAGAATTTACCCAGTTCCGTTAATTAAGGCCGAATAAATCATCCGGTGCCTATGAGCCCGTGTTTGCTCATTATAATGGAAGTAACTGTTACTACCTGATAAGCGTTCACGCATCATCATGGCGGTTCTATTTCGTTCACATCAGATTGGTGTAATAAAAAAGGTAACATCACGTCTGTAATCACCTAACAGGTAGGCAGAAGAGTGTAGTATACTCCCACGATTCACCAGTTACGGTTACGATACGTCCCACCGTGGGATAGGTGGTGAGTCTGTTGCCATACACCGGGCATATATCCAGACTCCGAGCCATTACTAGAGAGATATATATATGTATATATATATTAGATAAACCTTATAGTGCCCGACCAGGGATTCGAACCCAAGAACTACCGATCGGCAGTTGCGCTTGCAACCAACACGATTAATGAGGCCGTCTATAATGTAATAATCTATGTATATAAATAAAAATAAAAAATCATTTGGTGTTTGATCATGATGCTGTGCGAAAATTCATATGGGTCAATGAATAAATATGAAAGCACATAACATTCATTTAACATACAAATAAGTGTTACCCATTATTATTGGTTATCATACGAGGTGTATTTAGAGATCAACAAAAATTTAGTAGCAATGGGAATAACATGGTCGGTACAAGGAAATCCGCAACACAGTTTGGTCGAGATTAAATTTCGCGCCCGTGACTCTGGCGATCCTCTTAAATCAATATAAAACATCCATTTTTCATCACGAGCTCTCAATTTTTTACCCGCAGCGTTGGCTTGGAGAAAAATTTTGAGCACTTTCCTTTGATTTTAATAAACTCTCTCCACCTCCCCGCGTGAGCTTTTTCAACAAAAATTAGTGTAATAAAAACAATTTCCAGATGTTTTTATCGTTTACAAAGATGCCCCTCGTAAATAATCTCGTTGACGTCCATAATTTCTCGAGTGCTTCGGACAGCAACAATTCAAATTTTACATTCAGCTATCTGGAATTTAATAAGCGGCGGACGGGATCCGCGATTTGTTCTTAGGCTTCTGTTTACGTTGTTATTCGTGAAACCAATGTTTCCGTAATCATATACCGACGAAATAAAATTGAACTAGCGCATGGTCGCCGACTGAACAGCGCTATGTGTGTACATATATTTGTCAATTCCGCAAACGAGTCATGAACATCACCATGCCGTACATCATCACGAAACTCAGTGCAATTATAGCGGCGAGCCGCCATCAACGCACAAGTTTTAAATACTCGAGCAGAAGCGAGGGGCAAGGTGTCGGTTTGAGGGAACCGCGAGCGCCATTAAAATAAACAAGCCCCATATTAACGACGTCCCTTCTATTCATCATGGAGCTCGCCGGGCCCGTGATTCGCACTGCTTGCGCGGGAAATTCAAAAACCAGCTAAACACCGCAAAGTGTCAAAAGAGGCATGCTTTCATGGATTCCGTACCAATAAAAACGGATAACATATTTTTGTTTTTGCATTTAACAGATATCAGGCACGTACAGACATGCTAATTGACAATTTTTAGCTACAGAAATTATATAATGTTTATAACTATAGCAGCCATATTTTATCGAAACACATGAAAATATTATAACATTGTATCACTGTAATTTCGCGCCTGTAATTCCCGAAGAGGTAGGCAGAGGAGTGTAGTATGCTTTTACGATTAATCAGTTATATTTACTTCCTACTAAGCAAAAAGTGGTGAGCCTATTGCTATACACCGGGCACAAATTCAGACTCCGAGCCACAACTTCCTCAACTTCCAACAATTACAACATCCTCATATTTGATATTAAGTAACATATATTTTAAACAATTTGATCACAATGTAATTGCTTTAATTTGCTTCTTATTATTTTTAAAGGGTTTTAACAATTATCCATCGGATCCCTATAACAGCGACTGCATTATCATAAAAGGGATTACAGCGATAAAATATACTGCCGACAGAGGTTTTTGTTTTCAGCAATGCCCGTTTATCTTCACACAGTTTGCTTTGCCGGAAGTAATGTTGGCAGACACTGTATAGAAATATTATATCGGTATATATCTAACATAAAAAATGTAACATCACGCCTGTTACACCCGCAGAGATAGGCAGAAGAGTGTAACATGTTCTCACGTTTCACCAGCTACGTTTACGTCTCAGTATGGATAGGATATGAGCTACTACTAGAAATTTTTCCCTGAAAATTTCTGTTAGATAATTCCAATATAGCACCCGACTAGGGATTTGAATTCAGATCTAGATCGGCAGTCGCCCTTGCCACCGCCCGACCTACGAGGCAATCATAACAAATGATATTGGTACGTATGTTTTTTTTCATGAGAAATTGCAAAATATCACAGATATAATGAAGTCCCAGTACTTTCATATACACTATGAATTCCTTACTTTAGAATATTCGTTTTTAGACCTTAGGAGTATATTTTGGCGTTATGAGGTATTTTAAAAATACGTACATTCCTCACTTGTTGCAATGATTCTCTACCGCTGCTCGTTAATGCTAAGCCGCGCCAATCACAGCACAGAAGACAACGAGAGATACGTAGTCTAGTATTCTGTACCTTCAGGCTTGAATCTTATTCATATTTCGTGACTGTTCATAGCACACAGGTAGTTTTAGGTATCAATTACTGTAGAACCGCCGATTAGTACCTTCCAAACGAGTATTTACAGTAAGTTTATTGAATATTATTTAAGTACAAACGGTGTCCTCGGAAGTAATTTAAACGACATTGTTACAATGTCACGAATATTCCCTTTGTGCCGGAAGGGCTTGGAGGCAGTTTTAGCCGTTTTGTTTATTGAGCTTATTTTCTTCTCTTTGAACCCTCGAATATAATGGCTATATGGAAAATATCACGCCTGTATTTCTCCGAAAGGCATAGGTAGGGGAGTGTAGTACTCCCAACTTTCACCAGTTACGAAGTAGGGGGTGAGACTATTAACATATACCGGGCACAAATCGAGACTGTGCTACTAAAATAAATTTCAAGTAAGAAAAGTCAAACAGCACCGGAGCCGGGATTTGGAACCAGACACCTCGCGGTCGGCGCCTGTGCTCGCAACCAACTGACCAACCGAGCACTCAGCAGCCGCTCAGTGAGTGGAGATAAAGATAATACAACATTACATGATTGTATTCGTACATCAGCATGATAAACTAGTCTTTATTTTCTTACGTTTTCTATGTATGACAACATGCAGTGGACTCCTCCACTGGCGGTTCCATACACAAGGACGGAATATTTAAGAATGCTATGACATCGTTTGTGGCGCTGCAACTATAGACGTGGGCTACTCTGTAATATCGCTCTATGACAAAGTGCTAGGTAGGGATAGATCGCTTCAAGTGGTCGCAGATAATAATAACTTATTCGGTATTTTGTTGGACAGTGCGTAGGCTGTGTAGTCTGATTGATGACATTAGATATCTGAGCTGGTTTCCGTCGTACATGTCTCCTTGAGTGTTTCAGATGCGTGACACTAATGACTCTAGCCTAGCCTATTTACACAACTATAGAGCGTATACAGAAATGTGATGATGTAATATATTTTATTGATATTAATGTATCTTGTCTATTTATAAAAAGCGATTCATAACGTTTTAGTTATTCTGAAAATGAATTCTCATTGTGCGAGGCGCTGTGTCTAGCAGTGATGCAATCCATTTACCAATAACTGTTGTTTACCCGCTTACTTTCTCTCCACTCATGTTACCCGCCATACTATTAATGATACAAAGTTTGTAATGTATAGAACTTACTAATTCTAAGTTATCTTGGTGTCTGTCCTTTCTGTTCTCTTTCTTTCCATATTGAAGTTATTTGACACAATCTAAAATTATCGTTCTGTCCCATTACGAATTGAAATTTTTATATTTTTTATATCCTTTTCAAATTTTCAAACTATGTCCGTAATAAACTTCAACAAAATGCGTAGTGCGGTCGGACCATGAAAGTGTAATTTCATACAATACTTCATTCAACATTCACTTCGGCACGAAAAGGGTCGATTAAAAAAATAAAATGGCCACTTTCAAGCCATCTTCATATTAATTGTCATCATAATCAGCGTAGCGGTTGGGCAGTAGACGCGTAACAGACAGACATGGCGGTGGCTGTGCCTAGGCAGGCGGCGCAGCCTGCCCGGGACCAGCTACATGCCAGCTAACGAGCGCAACGACCAGCTAAGTGCGCGAGGCTGTGCTGTACGACCGTCAGCCCGCATCGCGTGCCCAGCGTGCTATGTTTAGCAGTAGACTGATGATGATGGAGTGGTAAAAGCAAAAATAATGGTTCTATTTCGAACACAATCTGTTTCCCTAAAGAATACTGTTACAGATTATTGCTGTTCTAAAAAAAACTCCTTCGAATACAAAGAGAATGTTCTATTATTCGTCGGCCCGAAGCAGATGTGCCGAATTTAATGACGTCAAACAACCGTTATATTAAATATTTATTCGACTCGTTATTATTTCTTGGGAGAAACGATACTGTTTAATATAATTTTGATCAATTTTTTTGAAATGTTTCGGCCAAGACTCCGTCTCTTTTGATGAAATGTTTGTTTTGTTTGCGAACGATAACAAAGGCACGAACACACTTCGCTGTACTGACACGCGCACACTACGAGTACATTTATTTACAGTTCAGTTCAATGACAAAGCTCGTATTCGTATTGGTGGTTTCGAAGCAAACTTCCAACGCGCGTTATTCTTTTTTCAATCAGTTCAGAGCACAGGGTGTACTGAATTAGATTATTCTAGATATGTCGATTAAAGAGACAACACGTTACATACAGGAGGAGAATTTAGAAGGTGTCGCAACAAAGCAGTCTCCAGGGAGCGAGGGATGAACAGGCGTCATGTTTA
This sequence comes from Mimoniades ocyalus, assembly GCA_018245615.1. Classification (NCBI taxonomy): domain Eukaryota; kingdom Metazoa; phylum Arthropoda; class Insecta; order Lepidoptera; family Hesperiidae; genus Mimoniades; species Mimoniades ocyalus. The sequence continues at coordinate 4,717 of DWDV01003638.1, read as the reverse complement.
AATTTGCAATTCGAGCAAAACACCTCCTCTAACTGTAAGGTCCTATATATATTTGATAAATAAATACGAAAGGCGCAGTAGTCTGTTCAAAGAGAAATACAGGAGTATTTGACAACAGAGAAAATCGCCGCAGGAAGTCTAATTGGATAGAAAACTAAAAGCGCCTTGAGTTGTATGGATCATTAACTAAGCGATGGTTCCTATTTTAATTTCAAACCGCTGCTAGGATCAAAAGGAGAAACTTCGTTAACATTCCATGACAGGAACAGTAAAGCGTAGTGCTTGTATGTATAAACTGCTGCGTTCAGAACGCCATAACAAGAAAAAATGTATTACATCTGATCATTTATAAATTTATACATACTGTACTTTTTCAGAGACACTTATACACATACAAACACACACACACACACACACACACACACACACACACAGAAGTACGCACCACGCACTCACGCACGTACACATACAGGCGCACATACGTACACATACCCACTAGGTACTCACGCGGCACACATTAGACACGTTTACACTACAAATAAGCGCACAAGGGCGGCTTGTAGGTATAACTTTACTTCAAGTTAATTGTCAGTAACAGTCGTATCATATTGACTAAAATTATAAAATTATAAAAGTAGGCACTACTATTTTAAGCAAAATCTTTAGTGTAGGTAATTCTTTCACGGCGTATCTTTCGTACGATAAAGAACAAACAAAAGACAGGTGGTCATGTGTCAATGTCAGGTCCTAGTCGGCTGCTCCCGATACATTTTTTGAAGACCTAAAAACTCAAACATGTCTCAATTAACTTCCAAGCCCTGGCACCGATTAAATAAAACAAGAAATAGCAAAAAAATTGATATAATAAAAATTTGATATAACGCGGAGTCGATGGAAATTTTCCTGTGCGTAGGTTTCTGAAACGGCGATAAGTTTTTTGAGTAGCAAGGGAGAGAGTTCCGACGTAGACAGATGAGCGTGATCTTTGAGGCGCTTCTGGCTTTCCTTTTATATATTTATTCACTTCGACCTCTATATGTATAATCATCGTAACATCATGCCCGTAATCCGCGCAAAGGTAGACAGCAGTATAGTACGATACACTCCCATGCCTTAACCAGTTACGTTTACGTCTCCACATGGAATAGGGAGTGAATCCATTATCGTACTCCGGACACAAATCCAATCTCTGAGCCACTTCTAGAAATTCTGAGTTAGAAAAAGAAGCGACAGATGTGACATATTTAGTAATCAATAACTAATGCTAAATGTGACAGACAGACAGTTCGACAAGACGAACGCACGGTTGCCCCAGTGAGACGGAGAACAGATTGAGGTAGTGGTTTACCATCAGAGGAGAGCATGCATCATTATAACTTCAAAGATATTATTACAAATACAAGAGTGTTCTGTTTGAACACAACACAGCTGCGGTGGCAAATAGCTTAAAATGAGCTTATACCGGCCATTCAATTTCCCCGCACGTAAAAATTGAATCAATAGCGCCACAAAAATTTGGAAAAAATGAAAACTTCTCAAATATTCCTGTTGGCGAATCAAACGTTGGAGTCGCGGAATATAGAAATGTTTTGTATTATATAACATTTTATTACGCATAAAACTTTGACATTAACTGGCATGTAATAAATAATTTTTATTCATGTTTAATTAAGTAAACCAGCACAAATTTATTCCAAGAATTTGAGAATTTTTAATATACATATCATACGAAGGATTACAATATTTCCCATTTGTACGCTTGTATTCGGCACACAGTGGCATGTCATAAACAAATTGTCGAGTTAGCATCAGTGCACGCGGTGGGCGTAAGGATAATATGTAGTACTAATACAAAACTTCGGGAGCCTTTCCATATTTCAGTGATCCAGTAAATTCACTAATCCAGTATTCAGTTGCTATTTTTATTAGCATTAGCATTTAATAAAATCTTCCATAGGCAGATTATCCAGTGGGCTACAGTGCAACAATCCGCAAAGCACGACAGTATCAGGTCAGGGAAGCAGTGATGATTGTTATTTGGCTTAAGTATTCTTAGTACTTAACTTGGTATCTGGTTCTTTAGTACACTGGCGAATTTGTCGCACTAAGTAAAAAACACGCAATATACATATATGTATGTGTTTTTGTTGCACTTATTATTGACGAGGATTCTACAAATCACTGATACCATCAGCGCATATGACAGCGACGACGGGTGGAAATGAGCGCCAACCTGCAAACAACGCTGCAATCGATTCAGTCCCCCCGCGGCGGCCGCTGTTGTCAGCAAACATTGAGACATTAAACGACAAAGATCTCTTATCGCGCAGCCATGTTATCATGACATGTCACCGAAAGAATCAATAAAGATGTTTACCATTTGTTTAAGGGTTGAACAAGTCTGTTATTATCTAAGAATACTGTTCAGTATTTCAACAGTTAATGATACTTACGATTATATAGCGACACGTTACAAATACTTGTAAAAATGCTTATAACAGAAACAATAAATCTCGAGAACAATGTATGACTCTTTTTTGTCCTTAACGTCTGTATACTCCGAAGGGGTAGGCAGAATAGTGCACTACACCTCCACAATTCACCTGTAATGTTTTACGTTGAACCTTGGAATACGACGCGAGCCTCTTGTAATAACGGGGCATACGGGGGTTACCGGCTACTACTAGGATTCCTAAGGTTGAATAAACCGATAATACACTGCCCGGGGATCGAACCCAGGAGCTCTCGATCAGCATTTGCGCTTGCAACCACTCGCCCAATGCGTATAGTCGTATACACTTAGACTATATCGGTATGTAAAGACGTGTGTTAGGAAAATTTGGATAAATATCTTGACACCACACACGGTCCTCTGATCTCGAATTAGGCAGGGTCTGTGTTCATAATCCACATACATATACTCGTATGCATAAATATGTACTTAATAGATATTTTTCTATACTATTTAGCTGTGCCTAGACAGGATGTGACATGCTACGATTTTCCAGTGCCGGGCATAGTCGCCCCTTCTGATACACTGCATCCCGGCACGGGGTCGGGGAATGTGTTTTTCCTTCGCCCCGACACGGAGAATGGACAGGACTCGGACTCCTCGGTAGTATTGTAGTGAGTATCCTCCCCTGTCATTTGTCATGAATGGTTGAAATGATTTTTCGCTAGCGTAATTGTTATTGATTGGCTTTTATTGATTGATCTAATGGTGCTACTTTGACTGCTGATTTGTAAATCGTGGCTTCCATTCTATGGGTGGATATAAAACATCTTCATAAGTATGTATTTTGAAAAATTCGATGTGAATTAAATTGCTGTGTGAGAGTTGTCCTTAGTATTTTTTTTTCACTTTTTCACCAAGTTTTATAATGATAATGTACCAAGACGGTTTTGGACAGTCTATTAAGAGATGTCGGTTCCCTGCGGCGTTGCGCTGTTCCTGTACGATCTTCGCTCTTCTGTCTTTGGTACTGGAGTTCTTATTGAATATTTTATACTCGTCGCAAACGTTATCTGTGTTGAACGAAATAAGGGTGGGCTTTATAAAGCTACTTAGGACATATTAAAAGTAATAGTTCAGTAAAAGTTGGAATTACGTAGCGAAAAAGCCTTTGGGATTTGGAAGGATTTAAGGCCCTTACAAAATTATTGAATCATTATTCCATACATGTGATGACTATTATAATAACTTCAAAGTCACTAGAATCGAATTCTATTCTACCGAATAGTTGGGATGTTGTAGTAGTGACAACACAGTGATTTAAATTTTACGCCTTTGACTTGAACGATCCGGGGATCGAATAACGGTGCGCACTACTCACGCAGCAATGCGCGTTTAAAAGATTATCACTCGCAGTAACTGTGCAGGAAAACGTCTTGAAGAAGAAAGATGCGCGCGTTCGTTCTCTGTAATGATCTTTAAGGCGCGTGAATTCTATCGAACCCTTGAGCAGATCTGCACGCGGTGGAGTATGGCTCCGAGCCTTCTCGATATGACAAAAAAAATTTGAGGAACATTATAGTGAAAGGCCAGAAGCGGAACGTTCCAAAGGGATTAACAGTGGGAATGAATAATTGAATATTCTTGATATAATTAATGAACATTCGAATTTACCGAAGCTCTCTAGAAATTTCTTCGCAAGGTAAGAGAAACACTTTACATTAATTTATTATGAAATACGTCACCGAAAAGCTATTAAGTACTTAAATGTAATAAAACCCTTTTTTAGGCCCCCACTGCTAGAACGCAAGGGTTCAGGAGTCACGCGCTACAGCTCCATCACGCGGTAATGTCCTTGCGACTGCTCCCCAAAGGGCGCGCACATTCCGCACGCAACCTTCAATCTTGTGCGCTGGGAATTGGGATCCTAATTGAATACACCGACCCTTGTCTGCTTTGAATGAAATAAGAGCGGAGTTTTTGTGATCGGTTGCGCACTTTTTTCTCGTATGTTTTTTACGTGGTTTGTTCAAGGTCTCAATTCTGACTGATATTCAAGATTTATAAGAGAAATGTTATTTTAGGAATAAATTGTAAATGCGTTGTATTGTGTCTGCTCTTATAAGTTACTAATGTGGTGTCAAATACCTTAATTACAACATTTAAAGAGTTGTACAACATACTAGTTCCTAGTTAGTAGTGCCTGTCTCGTTGGTCGCGTTGGTTGCAAGCGTGACTGCCGATCCAGAGGTCCTGAGTTCAAAT
>DWDV01003637.1:0-10389 GCA_018245615.1 Mimoniades ocyalus | reverse complement strand
CCACACTTCGATGTCCCTGTTGACGTTCTTCTCAGGCGTTGAAGTCCCTGGATTTTCATTGAGATTCTCCATTTCAAATTTTGGTGTCGGTAATGAATCCGCTGGGGGCGCTCTCTTACCTACATCTGTACTGTTACGAGTATGTATGAATAAATCAAAATCGGTGTGACCAATTCTGTTCGTGCGTCCGCTGCCGTTTTGATTTTGATCAGTTTTGGTAGAACAGCGACATTTCAGCTCCAAACAGATCAAACAGTCTTGTTTTTCAAATTCCTCTATCATTAGGATCAGTTCGCGTCTTACACTGTGAAGATTTAGTTCCTGAAATCATACAGGGTTATGTTAGAAGGTCTAAATGCGCACATAAAAATCGAATATTCGTTTTATCCATGTCTACTTTTAAGATAACGAAGTAAGGTAAACATATAAAGGACAAATCTACATTAATGCTTTAGATTAGACCATCCATCGATAAAAAAGAAATAAATATCTTAGGATATCGCCACACTCGGTCATCTTATTTCAAACTGGACAGAACTTCGATGTTAAATATACAGCCGATAATATATATAACATAGATAACTTGTACGATTTTTTTATACCAAAACTGATCAAATCAAAAGAGAATGGCAAGAATTGCAACCAGCAGATGAAAGTTATCGTTTCAGAAACCATTTCATTCACTATGAGCTATATCGTACGCAAAACACGAACCTACACTCTCAATTAAAGTAATATAAAATACATTTAAACAATCTAAATCAATAAAAAGGTATTCAGAAACTCAAATGTACTAACACATTAGCGATTTTCTACAAAAGTATATTTTATTGCAACATACTCACATAGATACTCATCATAGATTATGACTTAACATTACAAAATTGTTTGTCTCATAAAAATCGCAAAATAACAGTTAATCGTATAAAGATTACAACATATTCATTGGTCTTAAACAATGAATATATTAATAAAACAACTTACCAACTGAAATATGCTATCTGTGAAGTAATAGAGGCTGGCTTTTGTCATTTTCTAACACAATTCACTAATGACTACAAAAAAACTTATGAATTTTTCATTTAAATACCAGAGTTAATTTTGAAAAAGTATGTTATGTAGTTTTTTGACATCCACTCCTACCGAGGGGGTAGTGGTAAGTGGAATAATTTCGAAATTACCTGCGCGTGAGCATACTAATTAAGAACAATTGCTTAACTTTTGACCAACGGAATATGGTATCTATGTTCAAGGGCGTAAAATCATTTTTACACCAGCTTCCACTTTTGCTTTTGGCGGGTTGAAACAATAGTGTTATGATCAGTTGTTACTTATTATACTCTTCTCTTTCTGTGTGCTATGAATAGAGAAAGACATATAATATGTACCGGTTTTCCTAGTAAATATATTATACGTCTACGTCCCATCATGAAATAGGTATTGCCATACACCAGAAGCAAATCCTCACTTCGATCTACTTACTAGAATTTTTTTATATAAATATCACTATTTGAATCCTATGTATGTGGCAATGAAAGTAGTTACATTTTTATGTAAGAAGCGATATACAGAGAAGTGTAGTACACTCCCACGTTTTATCATCCAAATAAACAAATAAAGTTATAATAATATATGTCAGGGGTATAGAATCAAAACTGGTTATGTCCACTAAATTTTTTCTTCCGAATACTTATTCCCGATTCCGGAAATACTTTTTTTATTTCCGAATACAAAGCATGATGATTATAGTTTTACTAAATTGAGAATAATATTTCTATTACTTAAATCTAAGTAGGTAAGTGAAAATTACGCTCAAGGAACAAAATAAATAAGTTATTTTTGAATACTGTAAAAATTTTTTCGGAGGACATATGCATTTTTGTTTTTATACCCCTGATGTATATAAAGAAATATAATGAATAAATACTCTCAGTGAACTATTAGCCTTTTGTGTACTGTTCATTTTTTTGATTCCTCCATGTATTTGTTTCTGTGCCTTTAGGTGTACAATAAAGAATAATTGTAATTGTAATTGTATTAGTATTCAGACGACAATTGTTATTAATTAAAAAAAATCGAATCCACCTTAAAAAGTGGTAGTAATGTTTAAAAAGCAATAAATTAATATTTAATCCGATCCAATATTTTTGTGTGCCCGTTGTATGGGAATAGGCTCACCACCTATTCCATAGTGGGACGTAAACGTAACTGGTGAAACGTGGGAATGTTTTACATTCCTCTGCTTACCTCTTCGGGGATTACAGGCGTGATATTACAATATTTTTGTTCCCTTTAAATTAGGGAGTTAATTAATTACTATGTACAAATTTTATTAATTGACTTAATATGCTGAAGAATAAAATTAACATTTTTAACTACTTACATTATTCAACCGTTACCATTGTCATAGCCAGTTAAAATTATACCAATTAAAATTATAGGTAATATTTATTGGTGAGCGAAAACAAAAGGAAATTGTACTACATTGTGTTGATTTATTAGTTTGCGGCAAATAATAATGGCTAACTACTTGTAACTTGTAATATGTACAAATAAAAAGTTTCTTTCTTTCTTTCTAATAGAGAGATAATCAATGACTTTTGCGAAATATATCCGATTAATGGTATTTAAATAATTATTGTGTCATTTGTAACGACTTTCAGAAACCAAAGATTACTTATGTTAAAATTTCATATATTATTTTATGAGTCCATGATTACCTTTATGAGTCTTTTATTCGTATAAATTCGTTAAAAACGTAAAGTACCTGATTATAAAATTGGATTTAATAATGGTGTAAAAGCATAAAGGATTCGAATCAAAATAAATAATGATTTCGATATAAATTTTAGTTACGGAACAGTCAAGTGTTAACAGTAATTGATACTGCTAAAAATACACTTTCGATACCACAGCAGAGCTTTAATCCACCGTATTGGGTCAAATTACTTAGATACTTTTGCAATTAATTAAAAAAAATTGTAACTGCACCGATATGAATCATAAGTTTGATTAAAACTAGGCACCTAACAAAATTTCGATGGTAGATAAGAAATGGTATATCACTTTGAAGTTTTCTTTAAAGGTTTTCTGTTATATGTATCTACAATTATTTTGTAAACAACATCTTATGGCTCTGTTAAATTCTAATTTGCTATTACAAATAGCAGTGACAGCCTAGTGGTTCAAATTCAGTCCCTCACACCGGAGGCCCGAGTTCAAATCCTGGCGCGCACCTTCTTATAAAATATCACTGCTATAATTGTGAATAAAAACATTGTGAGGAAACCTGTACACATTAGAGTTCATAAAAAAAATGTTCCCGAAGGCGTGTGAACTCTGCCAACCCGCACTTGGTCAGCGTAGTGGACTATGGCCCTAACCCATGTTCCAACAGTGAAACAATAAAAGGGTCGAGAAAAACAAATCCAAATCAGTTATTGGCACGCCGGATAGATGACGGTAAACACTTATTATTTTGCCACTGACTAATCACAAAAAAAGAAGAGCTTCTATTATAAAAGGAGGACAAAAAAAAGTTGCAAATATTGGCTTCCATTATTTTGATAATTTATAAACACAATTATTTACCTATACATATATGTATTTATGTAACCGCCGTTTCTTTACAAATATTTATTACACAATTAAGATTTTATCGACTTATTTTGATCTCCTTTCTTCCTGAAAATACTGTTCTATAAAATTATTATCTTTTATTGTTCCATTCCCGACAATTTCCTAAGAATGCGGCTCTCTTAATATGCGGTGGCAAATATTTGAAGCGAAGCGTGGAGGAATGCGAGCGATTTTAGTGACGTACACATTCGACGTTTCGTGAGTTGCATGAAATGTCGATATCAACAATGTAAGAATAATTTTTTTTAATCATAGAAGCGACACAACTGAAACCAATCTCTATGAGGAACATAGGTACAGGTTAATTTTTGCTATTAATATTTAATTTAGTAATAATTGTAGGAATATGTTTGTTGCTATATAAAAGTAAAATTAGTTAAGTTAATATGAGTTCAGTTGGTACTACTTATTTTATAGATTTTAGTATATACGTACAAGAGCCAACCATATCATTTAGGTCTGAAGACAAACAGTTTTAATAAATAATAGCTTATATTGAATCTAGCCGAACAGTATTCTTGTTCTATCACCAACAATTATTTTTTTCAAATGTATTATTGAGTCTGTTTTAAATTTACTTAAAGTTAATTTATAATTAAGGACCACTAAAAGTCACGTCATAATCATGTCCCCCATGAGTGGCCCTATCGACGACCTCACAAGCAATTCATATATCTACATGTTTTTTGTTAATTTAACTTATCGGTTCCGTGAAGCCTGTTTGAATATTTTACGAGCTGTTCACGCTAACCCCATTTGCAATTTATTGAACTTTCCTCATTTCAAACGTCCAACCTACATTTCCGCGGCATCATTATATGAAATTCCTTGGCCATTGTTCTTAAGAATCCTCTAGAATGCGAATTTCTCAATATACGTAGTAAATATTAGAGTCGATGTAGAAATATCCCTGATATTTCACTCGTTTGCGGCCTGCAGCGTAGCGCCAGTGAAGTTGTTAGGAAGTATGGTTATTTTTTCTGGTGATTTATTGTTTTTTATTTAGATTTTCACAGTAGCGTAGTGTTATAGTGGCATAGTATTAGCGTGATTTACACAACTATTCACTTTATAAAATTCAAAATGAGACTAAAATGCCTTATAAAAATTGAAGAAAAACTCTTGGTACTTTACATTAATCTTTACATACGTACCTATATATCGACCGAATTATGTGTGGAAACGACATCGATGTAGTGGCAACTTGAAGTATATAACTGGATATTCCTTGTAATTATATTTAAAACTATTACAACAATAAGTTCAAATGTGATGAGGCGGTCACATATGAATTTAAAATCTTGGTAATCATTAATATCTATAGCCAAGGGGACATTGCGAGCACTTGGAATGTACGGCTTGGCACATTCAGGAATGCCCACATACCTCCGCGTTGGATCCTCAAAGGCTTACCGACATATTAAAATCCAAAGACTTCTATCACGCTGAAATCCGTCGGATTAATCTGTTTCGCCCTCTGTCTTTCTGAATGTATACGGATAGTAATCAATAATAATAAAATTGAGTAATCTTACATTAATAATCTTACCTAAATTACACATTTTACCTCGACTCGTACTCGACGCTCTATAGCAACTTTTAACTTATACATTCCCAAAATTATTACTTACATATTCAATGCATAAAACATATTACAATTTTTTTTTCGTTTCACATGTAACAAAAGCATTACATGTGACACATTTGTAAAATAAAAAACGTAACTTCACGCCTGTAATCCCCAAGGAGGTAGGCAGAGGAATGCAGAACACTCCCACGTTTCACCGGTTACGTTTACGTCCCACTATGGAATAGGTGGTGAGCCTATTGCCATGAAATTAGCCTATTGCCATAAAACAATTAGGTAGATAGAGATAAATTATAAAATTTAATTTTATTAAGTTATATTACACTCAACATTTCGAAAGTTTATCTAGTCAAGTAACGAGGAAAAAAGATATTATTAGATAAACTTCATTAACGGTTATAAGCCCAAAAGCATTACTGCTCCGAGAGATTTATTCAAGCCAATCTATTCCGGTCGCATGTCTCAAATGTCGAGCCGGAAGAATAAACATAACTGAAAAATACGGGCCAGTGAATGCAAGGCGGCCACTGAAACTTGAATAAGAGATCATTTTGGTTGCTTTTATTTTGAATACATTAGATAATTGCGCTTTACAATCTTTAAATAATATATATTACACAAAGGAAAATTTATATTAAATTTTCATATCTACTCGTAATATAGTACATTATTAACTATTTAAATCTTGAGCTTATGGTAAGAAACTCGTCTCAAAATTACTAGAAGTACCTACTTGATTTTTACCAAATATTTTTGGTATTTCAATAAACTGAACAATTGCATTCATCAAAGTTCTATTCTTAATTTTAACGTTCATTTCAGGCCTCCTCATTTCATTGTTTAAAGGAAATCAAGGTTGATGTGCAAAAACTCAGTGTTATATGCTTAATCTGTCGTGTTATATAGGTGATTATAATACCTGCTTATGAGCTTCTATTAGCTATTCGTAGGCTTTCGAAGTCAATATTACGCAACAAAGTTTTATTTAACTTTGTACTGATAAATTGGACTATCGTTGTTTCGTTCAGTCGGTTTTTCCAAATATTAAAACCAAAGTGTCCTTAAACAAGTATCGTACGAAAAACTCAAAATTGAATTACCTACCCACACATTGATATGGCTATTTCCTGACAGATGAAAAATGCAAACATTGGTTATACCGATTCGACGTCGGTTACATTTGAATGTTCGTACGCGGACGCCCAATCCAATTTGGAGAATCAGAAGAATTTTACTGGAAATGTCGTTTCGTTTCGAATTGTCGTTGAAAACTGTGGATTCAATCCAGTGTACGTTCGGCATGTTGCTTTTATAACTGCACTGCGATGTTTCGTGATAGGTGAGCGTTACGTGCTTAGCTACCGCGGTGTACAACTGGGATCACAAATGAAATAGTATCACAGGATTTCTGCAAATTAATTTGGCTTTTATCACGTAATGAAAAGGTCTAGAATAACTCGTTTTAGTTTCGAAGGTATTCCGCTGTTTATGTGGCGCATTGTAAAGGCCAACGGTTACATCTGTTGAAGCGTGCATGCAATTGTAAACAGTATGCCCTGTGCATAGTGGTGATAGTTATGTGAACAGTTTTATTATGCTTTGCAGCTCGTTTCCAGTGTTTAGTTTGAGCGCGGTTTGCTATACGGATGTTCTAATTTTTTAAATCTGACTCCTCAGTTTCACCATTCAGTCACGTATTGTGTAAATGTAGTAATTCTTGCTGAATTTTGCACGTATACAATGCCACGTACAAGTACATAAAATATATAAATCGCAAAGTAAAATATATTGACTGCCCGTCCGTTTCGTAGTACATAAAATGATATATGTAGGTAACCAACATAAATATGTATATATAAATATATCATTATAAGACTATAGACACATGTTCAATGCACATGACAAGCGGTTGTAATATACTCGTCTCGTTCTCGATATGGGTATCCCTCGATGTCCTGTGTAAACTGATAAAATAATAAAATATTCTGTTTTTATGTAAATTTAATCAAAACACATTTTATATAATTCTTAAAATGAGTGTGAATATTATGAATGTAGTATAAAATTACGGTTAAGTTGCTAAAGATATAGAAACATAGTCCTTCAGGGCGGTTAGTCCACTAGTTCAAAGTCGCTCATCGTGCTATGGAGAGAGCTAGCTCAAAGTTTCTTTGAAGGATTAGATCAAAGATAAACTATTCCACAGAGAACTAAGAATACCGATACAAATGTGCAAAGGAATTGCGATACTGATATGCGCAAAGGATAAGCTCGCTGAATTGGCAGTGGGCTGGTCATGTCTGCTGAAGAACGGACGGGAGAGTGGAGTGCAGTTCTGGAATGAAAAAGGTGGCAATCATAGTGCAGGAAATGCTCCTGTCAGGTGGAATGACGATCTGCGAAATGCTGCAGGTAGAAGCTGCAGGCAGGATGCAGCAAGCCAAGATCAGCCGATTACGCTCAGTAGGGGAAGTCTATGTCCAGCAATGGACAGAGATGATAATGATGATGATAAAAATGATAAAGTGAATGTGAAAACTGCATATGGTAGATGAGGCAGGGGTGGCGTCACAAGAAAGCAATAAAGTAACAGTGCAGTAACCAATTTGTAAGAGTGCTTTCATTTGAGACGTTTGGTGACGTACGGTTGCTGCACGTCTGTCACGTCTCTTGCTCTGCACTGCTGCAGCACCGCTGCAGGACGGCAGCAGTCTGACACAAACTGTCTGAATTGAAAACGTAAAAGCCTGCCGTGAGATAATATATGTCTCATATTTAGAAATATGTAAGTAATTAATTAAGCACTTGAAAGTAAATCCCGCCTGTAATCTCCGGAGAGGTAGATAGAGGAGTGTAGTACACTTTAATGTTTCATCAGTAACCTTTAGTCCTATCATGAATTGGGTGGACAGCTAATCGCCATATGGCGGGCACAAAACCAGACTCCGAGCCATTACTAGAAAATATAAGTGAGAAAAGTTTAGTGGTCGCGGTATATGAACCCAGGATCGCGCAGGTATTTGAATCAGCAATCGCGCTTAGCAACCATTCGATAAACGAGGCAGTCAATTTCAAGTGAAAATGAATCAATCAATCAATGAATTTACTTATTTATTCTTTCTAAGTCTTATGTCTATATGTATATTTAGCTCACTGAACTTAAAATAAGCGTCCCAGACGATAGTTTACAGTTACACTAATGTAACAAGATGACAGACACTTTTTTTTACATCATAAAGACGTGTCTCTTTTACAACATAAAGACCATTTCGAATTCTGCCGACTTTTAATTATAGGGTAATTAGGTGAGAAGTGCTATTTATATGTTTTATTTTGTATTCCGCTCGTTGTCAGGTTCGTAATGGTTTTAATAGGGACATTAAACTTTGTTTTTTACACGAAAAATTCATAACGAAAATTGTGCTCGGCCATTATACCGGAACGTCTAAAAGGGCCAATGTATTAAAAAGTTTATTAATGAAATATTATAAAGTTATGGGCGGTTGTTCATAAAATCTAACGATTTACTGGATTGAGGCGATAATTTTTAGAATCTTCCTGTGTTACGTGCTTAGGTCTAGAAATATGATATTTTATTATAGTTTTGTTCTTATTAAGTGAAAAAATTTTAAGCTAAACTTTATTGTTCAACCAGTTGCTGTTGGAAATACGCCACCGTATTACGCCGGCGTATGTGTACCGTGCGGGCAAGAAGAGATTGATGAATGTGGCAGAAATGCATGAGGTGTACAGGGGAGGATAGGACTAGAGGAGGATAGGAACAGGAAATTCGTCATTTAGTGCTCTCTGCATATTCTCGCGTGGTGATTCAATGCGAAGTGTAATAAAACCATACGCCGCAAAACAACGTTCTTCGTTGACAAGTCGCGATCTGGCGGATATGGTACAAAGATGTGCTGACACAAAAGTTGCTCTCAATAGCCCCAGATGAAATCCAGGGCAATTCGTTATTAACGTTTATTGGATACATCCTGTATAAGCTCTTGTGGACTAATAACAGTTGAGTCGTATATTTGTGGTACAAATATGAAGGCAGAGCATTGAATGCCAAACACCTCTATCCTTACAGACCTGTTATATTTTTTCTATATTCATAACTCTATTTATTTATTTATATTTAAATGGCACACCAAGAGATCATAAGCTTTACATTACCAGTAGTATATTTTATACAAAACCAGTCAATAGTAGCTGAGAAACAGCATTCAAAATATACAGACGTGATAATTGTATACTAAATAGAGATATAACGTGTGGAATAATACGTGAAAGCAATGACCCAAGGAACGCAACACTACAAGGAACCTTGACCACATAAACCCTGACCATACGGAACACAGGCCACTTCTGAGTACTCCAGCACCCATTATCTGACATATCTAAGTATGTAGTGAAAATTGGCGAGTCTTTGTTCCTCTCAGTAACTGAATTGGCAAAAAATTTGTTATTATTATTAAGATTATTGCTCTCTAAATAAAATATTTAGAAGTATGTATAATTTAAATGACATCTATTTATTTGGTCATGATTACAGTAACAAAGCACCCTTATCCATTGCGGTCGTTATCATCCTCTTAATTGGGGCCGTTAATGTAATCATAAAGTTTATTACCTATAATTCTGCTTAATCTTTATACTGAATAAATTATATCTTTTGTACGGTATTCAGTTACGGGTGTTATGGTTGAAAATGGGTTTTAATTGTTTTCCTTTCGTTCTCACAAAATGTTTTGACATGCCATTTTGGTTTACTGAAATTAATTTCATGATTTCTGTGCCTATTACAGTGGAGAATTAATAGGTGGTGTAACAGTTCTAACGTTTTCGTATCTATAGCACATAGAAAGATTTTTGTAGCAATATTGTCTTACGAGTATTGTTGCTCCAGTTTACATTTCCATTTTATGTGATCCATACTTATACCATACAAATTGTCGTTCATGTCAACAACTAAACAGTACTGATACATATTACTGTATTTACATATTTATTACTGTTTCCACTGTTTAGGAACTGGATTGAACGTAATTTTAAGTAGCCTTCTACCTTCTGAAACTCATTGGCAACACATTTAAAGACACGAATATACTTACACTACACTCACAATATATTTATGATAACCTAATGTATATTCACAAAAA
>DWDV01003636.1:0-10390 GCA_018245615.1 Mimoniades ocyalus | reverse complement strand
ACCGGTGTATGGCAATAGGCTCCTACTCCATGATGGGACGTATAACGTGACAAAACGTGGTGGCGTATTACATGCCTGTGCCGACCTATTCGAGGAAATACTGGTGTGATGTCACGTGTTACTAAGCGTTTACACGTTCTCCTTATATACATATACCTTAGAAATAACTTACGCAGCTCGAATGTACTGATCTCATTCCACTATTGACATACGCAGCGACCGGCTGGCCACAAGCCAACCCCCCTCTCCCCCTTAGACACATCCCCGGTACCCCCACGCACCCCTCACTTAGCGCACTTCTTACGTTTCATCCGATACCACAATGGACACGAAAATATCTCGTTAGAGTTCTTCCGAAAAACTACCACGTTATGAGAATTTCTTTACCGAAGCGCCTCCGATGCGTATTTTCGCTTCTTTTATTCATTATTGATTCGAGGCGTCTTATATACAGTTCATACATAATTGAGAATGACGAAGTCTCACGTTGCCAAGAAATAGAACACCGAATACAATTCCATAGTTTCATTTGTATAGCAACGATTTTTTATTATCGCAATAGAAAAACTGGTTACTGTTAATTGAACGAATAATTTCATGTCAGGTACTGGTATTAAACCCGCTGCGTAGTGATTTTATCCAATATCAATTTTTATAAGTGTAAACGATTAAATGTAATGCAAAAAAGGAACACCAATTTGTATTCAGTTTATTACACAACAGACAGACGCGTAGAGCATTCAAAGTTACTCATTACAAACTGGCTAATTTCACATTAAAATAAGAGTACATCGTACTCACTCACTAAGTGAATATTTCTATTTTGGCTGGCCATACCATGATAGTAGGTATAATGCAATAACCACAAACTACGATGTTTCTTCCACGCGTCGTGAGATTTTATATTTGAATCAAGCTGAATATTGTGTTCTGTATTGATTTAATACTAATCATTGGCTGTTGTTTTCGGACACCAATAATTCAATTCAGCTTTAGTGTTCAACACTTGAAATATTTAAGTACATATCACGATGGCCACAAAGTATATCAAAACACCGACATTTTTATATTTTTCTTAGCGAATGTTATTAAGGCCTTGGTAAGGAAGATCATAAAACTCCGGCTAACTTTTATCAGGTTATAAAGTACAATATAAAAAACATATTTTGTAAACCCATGTTACAGTACACACAAAAAGTCTGCTCCTTATTTTACGGTATTTCGAATAAATAGAATTAATAGCCTTTTTCTGGCTACTTCCTACCGATTCTGCTCGTACTGGTTCTTGGTGATACGAATATAGTCAAGACCCGATAGGTTCCTGTGTTCAACAACACAAATAAATACTGTCCAGTTGTTAACTTATATAACGTTTCACCCGTTTAAAGACACTGATGTTTGCATCATACTCGATATATACAGATACTGTGTATACCCATTTGATACTTTTATAGCACATCATCAAAATATTAATGTTTTTGCAAGCGAAGTTTTAACTAAAATTTGGGGCAGAAAATATGCGAATCAAATCACATTTGGACAAGTTTGGCGCGAGACGTGATTGAAACTACTTCTCCCGAGTAGTTTTAAGGGTTGCTCGATGTGCGAGAGTTCACGAAACTAATTACATTAAAACTAGTAGTTCCGCTCTCACGGTTTGAAGACAGGTGACTCGTAAAGCAGGGGCCATGTGTGCTACTATGCTACAGTATCATATTTTTATAGATGATACTAGCTGACCCAGCGAATTTGGTACCGCCTTAGATTTAAATATTATGTCAATGTTCAATAACTAAAAATTAACAAGCAACCAAAAGAAAACTAAAAAAAATTATTATAATATTACAACTATTATTATGTATATACTACATTATTACATACATATTTATACATTATTATACATACATTGCATACTATTATTATGTGCTATTGTTATATAATATTTTTATATGCTATTATTATATAATATTACTATATATTGTTATTATACACTATTATTATACACTGTTCTTATTATAGAATCATATTATATACTACTATTATATACTACTATTATAAATTACTATTATATACTACTATTACATACTACCATTATATATTATATTATAATATGGTTTTATAATATACTGTTATTATTATGTACTGTTATTCTTACATACTGTTATTATTATATACTGATATCATTATGTACTGTATTTTATTATATACTGTTATCCTTATGTACTGTTATTCTTGTGTACTGTTATCCTTGTGTACTGTTATCCTTATGTACTGTTATCCTTATGTACTGTTATCCTTATATACTGGTATCCTTATATACTTTTATCCTTATATAATGTTATTATTATGTACTGTTATCATTATGCACTATTATTGGTATATACTGTTATCATTATATAATGCTTCAAGTTTAATTTATATAATTTATGTAATGCTTCAAACGAAAAGTTTAGAGCAGCTTGAATTCCATGCTCACGAAGCCTCATATGGATATTAGTGAAAGTTCGAACAGTGGGCGGACGTCGCCTTGAAAATCTTCTTTTGTACTCCACAACGGCAGCAGTTGCGTTACCGTTGCAGATTCCATACACAAAATGTATGCCTGCTGTTTCTGCAGCTGAGTGAGCCATAGCACGCTATGCAAACACGAAACATGTATAAACGGTAGAGTGATGGTGCAGTTGTCACAACGAGGGCCGATGGATAACTGGTTAATATTGAAACACAAAAATACAAGCCTCTATTTGTGGTTTTTTGTCTCACTCAGACCTTATTGTAAAAATACCGCTCTCACTCACACACAGTGGTATGTTAGGTACCTGCGGTATGAATGAGTCGTTATTTGTCAATTTTTACTCTTGTTGTTAGACCCCGTTTTTAAATTATACTGGCACACAAAACAAAAGTTTTATGTACACCGGACGCGACCTATCTACGGGCATGGTTTTCGACTCGCTGAATCCGAATTTCAAGTCCGTTAAGGCCGTACACCCTCCAATAGTTTACGTCAGAAATGGCGACCAAGATTGTTCTCGTCTCCGGGGGATCAAAGCACTGGCAATTGTTTCGCATGGAGACTTAGCTTTACATGAAGTTTTGTCATTAAATATTCTTTTTTTTATACCGATATGTTTATATAAACTAACTAGTATATTTTTAAATTAATAATTAATTATACATCTTAATATTAATAAATTAATTGTACGTCCTTTTAATCGTATGTATAAAATATTAAATTTCAATTACGTGTTGTGAACTGGCAGATCGTGATGTGACGCGGCGCGGCCTGTCTCGGCAAGGTTACTTACTAAGTTCCGTTAATTTAGCATTATTATTCCGTTGCTATAGGAAAAATGTAATTATAGTTGTCTTTGTATAATCTTAAAGAAGGGTTCTTAATAGAAATTCTCCTCAAGCGTTTGCAAGACATGCGTTCACCGAGTTTCCACCCTTTTAGTCGTAAATGCGGGTCGTAATGTAGTGCCTTTATGTCAGTGTCCCTGGAGGAACAACAGCCAGAGACGCGTATTATGAAAACGGATATAGGAAGATAGTAGAGCATAAAGGGAATGGGGATTCAACGCGACCCGTAAGCCTAAATAAATAAGATATGAAAAGGAATTTTTACATTGAAAATGTTCACAATTGAAACCATCGACAAGCGCAGTTGTGGCCTCGAACTTTGGCAGTCGATTTTAATTTGTTTCTTTATGTAGATAATCATGTTTATCTTTCATTTGAATTTATATTTAAGTATCTCTAAAAGTCTGTAAGAAATTGCTATTGTTAATACTTTAATATTGTAAGTTCTATGAATATTCTACCACGCATGAGCAATTTGATCCCTACCTTTACGAGTACACTATTAAGTTAACGGCAACGATATTGTTGATAGCGACAATAAAAAGGTATATTATTATGATCGCAATCTCCGCTCCTGTCTGGTATTTTTAAAAAGGATGTTAATCGCGGGCAGCAGCCAATTAGACACGAAACAGAGAGAAAATAAATCATAAAAAGCAAACAAGTCTAAGAAATATCTGTATAAGTAAATTATTATTGTTGTGTATTTCTAACCAAGGCTTCATGAACAAGGCATCTGTTAATACTTGCGTTTATAAAATCATATTCTTGTTTCAAGAAAGACCCATGTTTCATTAATATGATCAATGATAGTGTTAATAATATTGCTTATAAAATCAATTCATATTTAACATAGTATAAATATAAGATAATATTCATATTTTTTTTTTAATTAAATTTTTTTATGTATTTTTTTTTATGTGCAGATGAATAATTTTTCGACGAGTATTTTTTTCGACCGTTTTATAGTTCCACTGTTCGACACGAGTTTCCTCCTCTCAGAATAAGAGGGTTAAGGCCATAGTCTGCCACTTTGGTCAAGTGTGGGTCGGCAGACTTCATATACCCTAGAGAACATTTTTTTATGTACTCTAAGGCGTGCAGGTTTTCTCACAATCTCCTTCATTTTCCCCGTCTACTGTGAGTGAAAAAACTTAACGCTGTAGTACATTTGCATATTGGGATAATATTGAGAATCATATAAACATAACAAAACTTGAGACAGAGTCGCTCGTTCGGGAGGATTTCCTTGTATTACATGAGTATCATGTTCGATCAGTGGTGGAAACGACGTGAAAATCGCGTTGTATTGTTGTGTGTTAAGTTGTGTGTAATTGGAGGACCTCCGTCAGGAAAGAAGTTTCTTTGGCGTTTCTTTCAGCACTGAATGTAATTTGATATGGACATTTACCTTGTCTATATTGGTATATTATCGTGACTTAAGGATTAAGCTTTAAGCCCATTCCATCCATAACAAGTACTATTATTGAGTGAAGTATGCACCTACGACATGCTCTATCCATCACCCAGGATTGACTGGGCGAGAATGCAATTGGCATTAAGTACGCCCTTGTATCCCTTGGCTAAGGTGCTGCAAAAGTTTATATAAATAATACTGATTGCTCATATACTAACCAGGACCATGACACTAACAATACCCATTCCTGCAGTCCCATCATCAATTTACTAACACATATTAACAGTTTTGTCCCTACATTTTACTAGAGGTCGTTTCAGACGTGTACTTGCGACAGCGGTCAATTCGCTTAAAAAAATACTGTTGTAAGTTATTCTCTAAAAGTATAATTTATATCTGATTTATATAAGGAATACTATTTGTGTCACTTGACCACGCTACTAAGGTCGAACTTCAGTTGTTCATTTCTAACCACTGCTAACCAGTCACTCTACGTGGTTGGAGGGTTTCCTGCGCAACGTTTGCCAACACATGGTCTTCACTTCAGAATACGTCTACTGCTACCGTTATCAAAATAATAATTATAATTGCATACATACATTAATATAATTACAGTCTAGTTACCAACCAACCAACGGTACCATGAGTATACACACAATAATAACATTCAAAAACAATTTATGTAACCAATGATTTCGACGAGCAACGTTACAGAATTTACAGTTGTATGTGAATGCGTGTTAATTTAGGATGTTACCGCCTTTGTATAGTGGCATGTAAATTCATAGTAAATAGTTCCGTCTACCCGGAGGCATACATAGACACGCTGTTTTACATCGCTTACACTACTCTATGAGGCCTGTTTTGTTCTTACCACAGTTTTGTTAAGAAGGTGTTCGTGTTATGCATGTAGACGAGACTAATCATGTAATCAAAGCCATTGTTTTTCTGTATTTCAATATTTTTTTTTGTGAGTCTGTTGTATATATTGAATCTGTCCAATTTGTCATTCCGCCCAGACCCTATTAACAGTAGATTCGTACCATGTTGGACATAACATGGAAGTCATAACCAAGTGCGTCAATGTTCCGTTGAACTTCTAGTGTTACTTATTAAATTTGACAAGTGTAGTGAAAATGATCACGAAAAAATTCCAAACCGAAAATATTGTAGAAAGAGAAACATTATCGACGTAAATAAATTATATTGGAAATGTAAAAAGCCTCGACGCTGTGAGCCCGAATAAACGAGACATGAAAATAAGTTTTCACATGTCCATATGAATCGCTACGGCATGATAATCACAAAAGTAAATTTAAATAAATAATTGTCACAAAATTAAATGTTGTTTACTGAGAAAAAGAAAGTGAAGCGTTGTGCAATGTTACTTATTAAGTCGAGTAAAATCTGGTAATCTACACTTCTCATTCTTATCCGTGTCCAGGTGGAGAAAGACTATATCCCTCACCCCCATGCCGGCATACCAGGGTGTCATAAGAGATGATTAGGCCGGCGCATACAAGTCGCGGTATGACATGACCTGTCGTGCTCTGCGATTCCCAACCCCATGTGGGGTACAACACCTCAGAGAAGGCCTCTGTCCAGAAATGGACTTAAACAGCCCGATAATGTGTGTGTGCGGTTCTACACAGTGAAAATGTTCAAAAGTTGTAAGATAATAGGAATAACAATCACAAAACTACCTACACATTATTACCCGCACTATTAATTGGAATGTATCGTTATAATAGGGTAATTAAACATTATATAACATTAGCACGTGTTCTAATTCTATGGTTCGAACCGTATTCTATGGTAGAACTGGTAAATCGTAGGAGTTATCGTAAGCGTTCCTCTTTTGAGGAATTAATGGCGTGATGTTTTATTAATTTTTTGTATGGAAACATTTGTGATTCGTATGTATTGATTGAAGTATTTGTGATTTTTGCTTTCGATATTATAAAATACAATATTTTATCCTTTTAGCGAAATATGAACTTTTATCTTAGGGCGAGAGTTAAAGCCTCTTAAGCGCTATCCCGTGAGTCTAAGAGGCGATTTAAATTTTTATGACGCAGTTACAATTAAGCATAGATATTTTTTAATATAAGTACTTGTTTTTCTTAAAGCTAGTGAGCAGCATGAAATGCAGTTAGGTTATTCTGGTCAATGTTCAGTAAATGCTATATTGTTTCCTACATTTTGTAACTCGTATATGTTAGCTACAACTTCTAAAGTTCGGTAGTGCTGCCAGCTAAGTCATACCGTCGTGACGGTGCTCTTATTAATTGAGTAAAGTAATAATAATAATAATTTTTATTAATCATTACATGTCTTATATTTGACCAAAGATTCCTGACTTTTAGAATAGTCTTGGAATCAGTTCGTAAAGTTAAGTAGGTACCTATATTGTGACATTACCCACATTAAAGGAAGTTCAACTGTGTGCATTGGTATTTATATTTTTGTTTTGGACGTTCATTCACGTCCACATTGTCATGTAGTTCACATGTGGATGAACATCATGTTAAACAGTTGCAAGTTTTAAACAAAGGTATTTCTATCCAAGAGCGTAAAACTGAAAAATACAGAACTAAACAGTTACAAAGTCTTAAAATGGCTGCTTGAGTGGAAAAATGGGAGTAACCTTGTTGTTGACTGTTCGATTTAAACCCGAGCAAAATCGTTGCAACTCCTGTTAATTGACAATCGTTCCTAGATGGTTTCCTATGAAATTACGCAGCGTGTTTACCAAAGTATTCCTTTGAAAACGTTTTATGCATATAGATTTTTTTTAAAATCTTAGATTTGATAAAACTGGGCACAATACTAGCCAACAAGGTACAAGCGCAGTTCCACTTGTGATAATTACGATCAGAAATAGCTCACAACAATAATTCAGATGTCTTTGTAAGCCGGGCTGCGCGCCGTGTTGGAAGACAAAGTTCCGACAGAACTTGCCGATAGGTTGTGAATGTATTGATCGTCCATATATACATGTGTGTAGTCAGCGGTTCAAATCAGGTAGAAATAATTCGGGCGTATAACTTTACTAATACGTTATAAATATAAGAATAATTTAAGTGTGGAAAAAACTGTATGTGACGTGTGAAGGTAAATGCCACCTAGTTTCTATTTAAAGTGACTAATATATAAGATATGTTTTTGTTTGCACGTTGATATAATATCATCACTATGTATCGCTGAAGGAGCTGGCAGGCGAGCGTGGTATCTGCACTTGTCAGTAGGTATTTTATACGTCTGATGGAATAGTAGACAAGTTTGTTTCTACACATTGGACACAAATCCAAACGTGCTAATGTTGCCGATTTCATGTTACGAAAATCCAATGTACCTACTTAGCTCGGTCTCGAGATCGTACCCCGGACCCGCATACTCAGTAGTCGCATTTCGAATCTTTAGACTAACGAGGCAGTCAAAGTTATGGTACAAGTTAATACAGAGTTTTCAAGTTTTCTTAGTAAACTGCCTACTAAATAAAACTACTGTAACATATTCAAACACAGTTGTGAGGAGGGATAAAAATACGAATTTTATACCGTATTTGTCGCAAAACTTTTAAGGGGTCTCTTGAAAGTTCCCACATGGTTTTAAGCGTTTTGCGTCTCGACCTCTGGTAAGAACGGTATTTTTTACACACTTTAGTAACTTCCAAGTGGAACGAGGTACTTCATATTTAATTTACTAAACGTAACATCACGCCCGTAATCCCCGAAGAGGTAGGCAGAGGAATGTAGAACACTCCCACGTTTCACCAGTCACGTTGACCTACGTCCCAATATGGAGTAGGTGGTGAGCCTATTGCCATACACCGGGCACATATACAGATTCTGAGCCAGTACTAGAAAATCTAAATTAGAAAAATTTAGTAGCGCCCGATCCGGGAATTGAACCCAGGACCTTCTCGATCGGCAGTCGCGCTTGCAACCAACACGATCAACGGGGCAGTTATGTACAAATATAGTTAATGTCCTGATACAGTTTTCTCTATTATAAATTTTCGCACATTTATCCGAGCTTATATTTTTGATAGAAACTCATACACTGACCACTATAGTTCCCATTTCCGTTATAAGCAGAAAGAGCTTGCCTCGACCTTTCTGTATCCGATCTCTTAGTAGGTGTACATAAATGTCCAATAGCCCAGTGATGTCACGGGCCGGCCCCGGACGCGCACAATCGTGACGCAATCAAGCCACGCGTCTGTCTTCACTAACTTGATTATTTATCGGCGTCTAAATGGTCGCAATCAACCGCAATATTAGCCGGTGTTAGCCATAGTGAGTAAACCCTCAGCCGCAAATGTGAACCCAGCTCCACACACACATATTATTCACACACACATATTAATATTCCTTTATCACTTTGTATCATGATCTATCTTTATTTTATACGAGAAGTTATCGTCCTCATACAACAAATATTCCATGTTTAAAAAAGGTTAATGCTTTATTTTTTGATCTTCCCCAAAACTAACGATAGATACCAACGTACTTGGACTTTAAATAAAACCGATTTTAATTGTAAAGATTGGAAATCGGGACCAGTCTCGCCCTTGCGTTACGTCCAATTTACAAATGTTAAAATGCCAGTCCACATTTAATTTATTCGCGTCACGTCCTCGAAGTCTGAGTTCATCGATTTTGCATCACGCTTTGATTTTTTTTAATATGTTTTTTATGCTATTGATTTTAAATTGTGACATTTTATGTCAAGAAAGTGGAACACAGCAGCTAAGATTGACCCAAGAAGTGTGGAGGGTTGCCGCTGGTATAAACCTCACGTGTCATATACCCCTCCCAAGCATCTAAACTAAATCGATCTTCCAAGCGTTGATATTCATTTGATCTATGAGCCGAGATCACTCCGATGGTTACACGAAAGGTTAAATAAAAAGTCTATGTATTATATGAATACTAGCTGTGCCCGCGGCTTTGCCCACGTGGATACCAGTGTGTCACAAAGTTCTTCCCGCGTAAATACCGACCTCGTGGGAATTCTAGGATAAAAAGTAGCCTACATGTTGCTCATAACTATAGTCATAACTATGCTCATAACTATAGTCATAATTATGCTCATAACTAAAGTCAATTGGATTGGATATTGACTTAACCGTCTGTAATACAGTGCAACAGTGTTACAGTACTTAGGGTTGGAACTTCATTACTGGAATGCTAGAGGGCGTTGAAGAAGTTAGATTTTGAGATTTTTTGACAAATATTTTTTTATCTTTAAAAAGTATCCTATCTTACTTCTAATACCTCTAAGAATATGTGTACCAAGTTTAATGATGATCAATTAAGTAGTTTTCGCGTGAAAGCGTAACAAACAAACTTACATTCACATTAGTTCACTATCAATGCCTTATTCATCGACGTAACTAACACATTGTATTCCGGTAGTTGGCTGTACTTATTCCAGCAGCTAGCTAGGATGCGTACCCGTCGATACCTGTTGAAAGAAGTGAATAACATGTCCCTTTGATGTTAATACGCGGGCGCCTCGTACTACTGTGTTGTTGCAAAATGCAAACTTAGGCCGCTATCCCACTGACGTTTTACAAGCGTTGGCGTTCGTCCAACGCCTGCG
>DWDV01003635.1:0-10390 GCA_018245615.1 Mimoniades ocyalus | reverse complement strand
AGAAGCCTCCTTTTA
This sequence comes from Mimoniades ocyalus, assembly GCA_018245615.1. Classification (NCBI taxonomy): domain Eukaryota; kingdom Metazoa; phylum Arthropoda; class Insecta; order Lepidoptera; family Hesperiidae; genus Mimoniades; species Mimoniades ocyalus. Next base: position 10,375 of record DWDV01003635.1, on the reverse strand, counting down.
GTCGCCTCTTACGACAGGCAGGAGATACCGTAGCTCGTATTCTGATCCCGAGCTACAGGGATAGAACTCGTTGCCTAAATCTGCATCAGAAAGTAGACATCTTGCCTTTTCTATTATTGTACGGTTGAATCGTTCACACAATCCATTTTGTTGTGGGGTGTATGGATTAGTCTTCTGATGTTTCACGCCAACTTCTGATGTTTCAGGTAATCTTCAAATTCTTATTGCAAAATTCCAGCCCAATTCACTTCTTAATACTTTGATTGTTCTCTTTGTTTCATTTTCTACCTGAGCTTTAAAAAACTTGAAATACATCAAAGCTTCATTTTTGTGTTTCAGAAAATAAACAGACGTCATCCGACTGTGACCGTCAACAAACAATAAGAAGTATCTCGAGCCACCTATAGACACATTCTCCATAGGTCTACAGATATCTGTGTGGACAATATCTAGTAAGTTACTGCTTCGCTGACCAGTGCTCTTGAATGATAACCGGCATTGTTTTCCTTCACAGCATGTCGAACAGGAAGATTTGCTAATGTCAACTTTTTCATCAAGTGACATACTCGTACCTTGCACGGCGTTCTTCATCTGATTCAAATAATCTTTATTTACGTGTCCTAATCTGCGATGCCATGTTACTCCTGACACAACTGATGCTGCTAAACTTACTTGTTTTAGCAGATTAATCTTGTACACTCCATTGACCAACACTGCAACCAAGTCATTTTTTTTATTATAAACTGAGTAACCATTTTTGTTAAAAGTGACTCTGTTACCATTAATTATTATCAATTGGCTAACAGATAACAAGTTTGTTGTCAGACTTGGTACACATAATACGTTGTGTACTTCAATGTCGTATTCATAGTTTTCTGTTATAGTCGTAATTTTTACATCTCCAGAACACAATACTGACATCTTTTCACTGTTAGCAACAACTATTTCTCTGTTTTGTTCATAATGTGCGTTCATAACCCAACTTTCATTGGCTGTGAGGTGTACACTTGCGCCCGAGTCGATATACCATTCATCTTTGTTGAAATTTCCACTCAAAAACACTGCGCTAAAAGCATTTGACTGCATTCTCTCCTTATTTTTCTGATTTGACGAGTTATTTTCGTTTTTACACTCTTTTTTGTAGTGGCCGATTTGTTTACAGCGATAGCACTTTATCTGTTTAACGTTTGACATTGACATGCCAGTGTTATCAACATTACTTTTTCTAGCCATAGACAAATTTGTGTTTTTTTTAGACTGAATAGCAAAAGCACCGCTAACTTCACTCTCTTCATGACTTGCCAAATCCATATCCAACAATTTTGTTTTGATGGAATCTGCCGTTATAGGAATCCCGGAATGCTCTATTTCCATGATCATAGGGAAAAAACGATCAGGCAATCACGCTAATAGCAATGATCCTGTCCATAAATCATTGATGTCAAAGCCTGTTCCGCTCAGCTTCTGTGCTGTATAAATATTCTGCGTCACATAAGACGTCATCGAACTTCAATTCCCTCGGCGAATCAAAATGAAATTCCGTAATAAACTTATCCGTCGTGAAAATCCACTGTCATCGAATAAATGTTTCAGCTTTTCCCATAATTCTTTGGATGATGTAACATTTTTCACGTGAACGTACTCGTATAATGACGGGTCGATCGTCATAATCAATTTTGCTCTGGTTTTTTCGTCGTCAGCGGTTTTAATTTCTTGATTTAATTCTGGCTTCACACAATGTTTCATGCCTTCAAGAATTAAGAAATTCTCCGCCGCGAAACACCATTCACTGTAGTAATTCACTGTAGTTATTCCATTTGTGTAACATGTCTTGGAGGTAAGCAGACCAGGAAACCATTGCCCACTGAAAGCTCCCATGCAACCAGTTTGCTAGAGCTCAATCACAGCGACGTGTATGGACCGATAAATAATACTTCTATAGGAGGGGAAATGTATTTTGTAACCTTCACTGATGATTTTTCTCGACGAGTACATTTATATTTTATTAGAAATAAAAGTGAAGCATATAAAAAAGTTTTTGCTATTACCACTGGTGATAATAAACCTAACGGGTTGTATATTTGCGAGATGACGGAAAGCATTACTCGTTTGGTAAGAAGGGGCGCATTATAATTATCCTGAATTTTAGTAGTGTAATATAGTTAACGGAGTATTGCTTTGCGTATCTATCGAATTAAATTTCCACTTTCGTAATGAAAAATAACCTGACTGCAAAACTTGAGATATTTTCTCACAGATGGTGATCAACATTTGATGATCATCATGACCGGTTATTAAGTCGTCCACAAATATGGCGTTCATAATTACATGCGCGAAGACTTAATTATCAGTTTCTAAAGCTAGCTGACGTATGGAACGCATGCTTAAATATGGGGCTGACGCAGTCCCATACGTCACGGTATTCTGTTGATACACCCTCAAGGGATCTGCAGCATTTTCGCGCCACAATGTGAGTTGAAGTGACCTCTGATCGCGCTGTATCAGTACCTGCCTAAACATTTTCTCTACGTCAGCTACGAATTTATACTGTCGAAAACACATAAGTATCGAGAATATGTCTTTCTGTAGTGCTGGCCCTATATACTGAATATCATTCAATGATTTTTAGATATAGTCACAGCACTAGCATCGAAGACCAGCCATAGTTTAGTAGTAGTACTACTATCCTTCATTACTCCGTGGTGACAAAGGAAACAGTTACGGTTGTCGAAACTATCTATCCACGTCATATGGCCTAAGTTCTCGTATTCACGCATAAAATCACAATACAAATGTTTATAACTAGACAGTTATAACGACTGATTAAGTTTATGCTCGAGAGACAAGAACCTAACTTTGGTCCTTTGCAAAGAATCGCATAATACGTCTGGTGATTCCTATAATGGGATACGCACAGAAACTCTACCATTAACATCACGTTTGACTTGTTTTAAACAAATCCTCACAAAAACGTTCATCGGTCGTGAGGATATCGAGAGGCTTAGTTTTCTAATTCCCAAAAACGTGCAAGTTGTTTATTAATAGACTAAACTAAGCTACAATAAACTTTATATGAATTATTTACGCGTAGGCACTTAGTATGTTCAGGGCCGGATAACAACCAACCTGACTTAGAATTTTGTAGGTATGGGCCGTTAGCTAATCGCATCGTATTATTACATAATAGGTCCTAGAAGTGATCCGCACTTATCAGTAAGTCGATCTCTGACGGTACATGATAGTCAGGGTCTGCCAACTGGGTAATAACAATATCTTTGAGGGCAATTGCAAGAAAATATTAAATACCAAGAAGTATTTTACAGTTTGAACTTAAAATTTCTACTTTAAAATCTCAATTTAGACTAACACCGTATTTGACATCTTCTTCGTTGTGTCGATAGCTGGTCGGGAATTATCAGCCATCATGGTAAAATTAATAGTTGCAATATCCAGGGTACGCCGGGCAGTATGTGTTCGTACTTGATCAGACATAGACATATTTGACATGTGAAGAAGAAAATACTATAGTAGAGTGGTTGATAAAAATGGCTCATAAAGGCTTCAGGCAGTCAGTCAACGTAAAACGTCAGTTGATGTACACGACACAGTTCCAAAGTTTTTGACTAATAATCTACGCGTTACTCTTTTTCTTAATTAATAGTTAATAGTTAGTTAGTTAATAGTTAATTAATAATTAACTTCTCAGCCAGCACTTGTTACTTTATCCGAAATTTTCCCTTTACCAAAGTCTCAAGTTAAGCGTGCAGTTAACAGGAAACATAAGAAATCAGAAATAATTAGTAGTTCATTTTAAAAAAGAACTTACACGACAAATGGAAGAAATAGCTAAACCTTCAGTAAATCTAAACCTTAAACTATAGACAACTGCAAGTATCCGCTGCAAAAACAAAGACAAACCAAAACCAAAAACACCAAAAAATAACAAAAAAACTAAAACCAACTCCTAGGCGTTGGTTTTAGTTTTTTTATGCAAATAACAGAGAGAATTGTATATGTCCCGCTTGTATAGAAATTTATAAGGAACCCATCATTGAAGATTGGATTGTATGTGTCAGTTGCAACGAGTGCAGGCTTGAGCATGTGTACTGTTCACTCAGGTGTCTGTCACTCACTTGTCCCTATCTACTCGCCGTAGCGTGCGGACGTACCGCGGTGCGCTCCAAGCGGTTAGTTGGTCGGAAATATTGTTATTTCGTTTGCCAGTGTTCTTTTCTGTTTGATTAACTGTTTATTTTGTGTAATAGTGCGTGGCATTGCGTGTGTAATTATTAATTTTGGACCAAGGACCCGTATCACACGAGACAGGACTCATTTACTCCAATTTTATCCAATTTTTATAGTTTTATTTTAGTTTTTCCATTTCTTTCGTTTACTGTTAGATCATTAGCCTAGATTAGCATAGTTGTTGTGACACATAACGCATAAGGAAATTTCCACTCGTATTGTATTATGTTTCTAAAAGTAGTATCCAATAAACTGTTGCTCCACTCGCACGTCTTTAAACCTTATTCCTATTATATCTACAACATAAATTGGTCGCAATCGAACCGGATTATTTGCGATAAGCCAAACAAAAGAGCCCGGCCGGAGAACAAAAGACTCGAAGACTCGAGATCTATTCATAAAATCATTAATGTAAAATCGACCTAGTGACCGTGGTAATAAAGTTTGTGAAAAGAACGAGTTATCGAAGATACAAAAAATTGTTTACTGCATAGAGGAAGATTTCTTGGAATTAATAATTCGTGTATTCGTTATTGCCTACGAAGTGAAACACAGTCAACGTGCTTACGAGTTTATTCAAATATAATATTACCGAAGTTCTACAATGGCCACAATCGACCAATTACTTATTGTCTTGGAAGATACAACTAATTTAATGAAGAAGACACAAACAAATCTAAGGAAAAGTCCCAAGGCGAGATTAACAAAAGGATATTTACAAGCTCGTATGCAGTGCATCGACGAATATTGGAAAACATTTACAGCGACACATACAGAGTTAATTAAAATTACACCTAGAGAGAGAAGGAATGATTACGCATATTTCGTCAACGACGATTATAGTCACTTTGAAGATTTATATTTGTGCATCAAAGGAGACATTCAAGATGCGATCTCACTGTATCAACCGACGCCATCTGTGTCATCGCCATCAGGAGCCACCAGTTGTATGGACATAAAGGATATGCGCGCGCCGCAAGTGATGTTACCGAAAATAGAAATACCTACTTACTCGGGAAGGTACGAAGAGTGGCCTACCTTTCAAGACCTCTTTGTGACCTTGGTGCATAACAACACATCTCTCTCCGACGTGCAAAAACTCCATTACCTGAAGTGCAGCGTAACCGGCGAAGCAGAAGTACTCCTGAGGCACATTCGTGTGACGGAATCCAACTATATTCAAGCGTGGGAAATATTAAAGCATCGTTATGGAAATAAACGTATCATTGTAAACGCTTTACTAACTAGGTTATTTTCACATAAAAGGGTAAGTATTCAGTCTGCCAATTCTTTAAAAGCATTACTCGATAATACTACCGAGTGCCTTTACACGTTAAATAATTTAAATATTAATACTGACTCTTGGGGTCCGGTAATTATATTTCTTATCGTACAGAAATTGGATCCACAGTCACGTAACGATTGGGAGAATTATTCTTATAAATGTGATGCTGACGACTTACCTTTGTGGATAGACTTGAAGGGTTTTCTGGAGTCAAAGTTTCGTACGCTCGAGTTAGTCAATCCGGTAAATACAATTTCAACAGAAAGATCAAAAGAAAATAACTTAAAAAAGCGTTCATTTCATACCCTATCTCCTACTGTAAAATCATGTAGCTTATGTCATGAAAACCATAGTTTGTGTCACTGTAAACAATTTGCTAAGATGTCTATTACTGAACGCAACGATAGTGTAAGAAAAAACAACCTGTGTTTTAATTGTTTGTCTGCAGGGCATTCTGTTATCAAATGTCGCTTGCCAATGAACTGTCGTATCTGTCACAGACGCCATCATACTCTTTTGCATTCTACAAGGTCGGAGGAAGCTGTGGCCCATTCTAGTGTTACGAACAAACAACCACAGTCCTCACATACAAATGCAGAAGAGAATGAGATTCAAGCTAATGCAATGATGACGTCACACTTCAATGCAAACCAGGGATTTGCTCTATTAGCTACAGCCATGGTGAAGGTTAGGACTGAAACTGGGCATACTGCCATTTTACGAGCGCTAATAGACCAAGGATCACAGGCATCTTTTATAAGCGAGCGAGCAACACAGTTACTAAAACTGAAGAAGAAATCAATACAAGGTAATATTATTGGAGTTGGGTCAACTACAACAAAATTTAATAGCGTTGTACAACTCTGTATACTTCCCATATTTAATACGGAATTTTGTCTATCTACTGAAGCGTACGTTATATCAAAACAAGTGACGACGAAATTACCATCTAAATCTATAGCAACAAGAGACTGGCCGCATCTACTAGGCTTACAACTGGCTGATCCAGCATACGATAAACCAGGGCATATAGATTTATTGTTAGGTGTGCAGGAATATGCAAATATAATCCAGCAAGATCTAATTAAGGGTCCTCCAGGTACACCATGCGCTCAAAAAACAGAGCTGGGCTGGATTCTATTCGGTGAAATAGGGGATTCAAATAAAGCCACACCATCTTTACTTGTGATGCATCATCAAATAGATTTAGATAACATGCTGAGGTCTATGTGGGAATTAGATAGTGATAGAAATAGAAAGTTAACTCAAGAAGAGAGACGATGTGAGGAAATATACGAAAAAACATATAAAAGAAACAAAGAAGGAAGATATATCGTGAATTTGCCATTCAAAACAGAAAACCAACAGTCACCAGATGGTAATAGCAAGGAAATAGCTTTACGAAGATTTTTACTACTAGAAAGAAAATTTCGAAAGGTACCAACACTAAAAGAACAGTATACAAGAGTCATAGAAGAATATATAAATTTAGCACACGCGGAAGAAATACCAAAGGAAGAGTACGAAAATCGATCAGTCTATTTGTGTCATCACGCTGTTATTCGAGATGATAGTGAAAGCACGCCTACTCGGGTTGTATTTGACGCATCCTGCAAGGGAACAAATGGCATATCTTTAAATGACGAATTATTAGTTGGACCTACATTGCAAGAAGATCTTCGTAGTATTATTATCAGGTGGAGAATGCACGCTATATGTTTTGTGTCAGATCTGAAAAAAATGTATAGAATGGTATTAATAGCAAAGGAACATGTAGACTTCCAACGTATACTGTGGAGAAAGAATACCGATGAAGAAATAAAGGAATATCGTTTACTCACTGTTACGTTTGGGACGGCACCAGCACCCTACCTGGCAGTAAAGACACTGAAGCAATTAGCAGAAGATGAAGGGTTTAAATATCCAGTTGCAGCTAAAATTATAAAGGAAGATTTTTATGTTGACGACGTACTGTCTGGATTTGATACGGTAAATGAAGCTATTGCGGCGAGTAAACAATTAATAGAAATTCTAAGAAAGGGTGGATTCGAGTTGCAAAAATGGTCATCTAATAGCGCGGAGTTTATGAAATCAATAGAACCAAAGGATAGGTCCAGTAAGGTACAAGTAAATTTAAACATTGATGGAACAATCAAAACATTAGGTATATTGTGGAATTTAGCAACAGACATTTTTACATACAATCTAAACTTACCACCTCCGCCTACTAGAATAACCAAACGAAGTATTTTATCTGATGTTCAGAAGTTATTTGATCCACTCGGATGGATAGCTCCGTGTATAATTACCGCCAAGATTTTAATTCAAAAACTATGGTTAGCGAATATAGACTGGGACGAAGAAGTTAATTTTACTATAGCAGAAGAATGGGAAAACATAAGGCACGATTTAAAAAATGTAAATAATATTTCTATAAATAGGTGGATTGGAACTTCAAATGTAAATAAACATAACATAGAACTTCATGGGTTTTGTGACGCCTCTGAAAGAGCATATTCTTCAGTGATTTATAGTAGGATAATAAATTTTGATGGCAGCATAACAACTAACATAATTGCAGCTCGAACAAGAGTAGCACCGGTTAAAACAGTCACATTGCCAAGACTTGAGTTATGTGGTGCAGTACTACTTTCAAAACTTTTAAAACATGTGGCACAAGCAATGAGGATACCGGCTTCACGAGTATTTGCTTGGACTGACTCAACAATTGTGCTATCATGGCTTTATGGGGAACCATGGCGATGGAAACAGTTCGTTGCCAACCGAACCGTAGAAATTCTCGACAATGTTAGTAATAAACAGTGGTACCACGTCGCATCAGAACAGAATCCTGCTGACATTGCGTCACGTGGCGCTCTTATATCGAACCTGAAAAATTGCAAATTATGGTGGGAAGGACCTGAATGGTTAAAAAGTAATGAAATTAATTACACGAAACCAAATATTATAGCTACAGATATAGAAAAGAAAAGCATACAATCAAATCTAAAATTACATGAAGATAGAATTGTAAAATTTGAAGAATTTAAAAGTTTACAAGAAATGTTAACAGTTATAGTTCTAAGTTTAAGATTTTTGGGAAGTAAAACGAATCCAAATGAAATTGACAAACCTATTTCTATTTGTGAATTAGAAACAGCTTTGAAAAAATGTATTAAAATCGCTCAAAGAGATTTTATTGAAGAAATAGAAGCTTTAAATAATAATAAAGAAATAAGAAAAGGTAGCAAAATAAAAATGTTAAATCCTTACCTCGACGTCGATGGATTCCTCAGGGTGGGCGGTCGATTACGTCACTCGGTGTTACCGGAACACAGCAAACATCCTATAATTCTAAAAGGTAAAAATGAATTAACTTACCTGCTCATCGCTGATGCACACAAGAAGACTCTTCATGGAGGAATACAGTTGGTCTTGACATACCTCAGATCGAAGTACTGGATACTGCAAGCAAAAAATGCGGTCAAGGCTTACGTACACAAATGCATAATATGTGCCAGACAGAAGGCTGTTGTAAAAACACAATTAATGGGTGACTTACCTCATATTCGTACGATCCCTGCACGTCCATTCTTGCATAGTGGAGTCGACTTTGCTGGTCCGTTGTATGTTTTGATGTCGAAGGGTCGTGGCGCAAAACAAAATAAGGCATATATAGCTGTATTTGTATGTATGGCCACTAAAGCCATACATTTAGAGTTGGTTGGCGATCTTACCTCTGAATCTTTCATCGGGGCGTTTCGACGTTTTGTATCACGCAGAGGGCTATGTACTCACTTATACAGTGACCAAGGACGGAATTTCATTGGTGCAAATAAAGAGTTAGCACAGGCGTTTCAAAATGCACAGTCAGAACTACCAGATCATTTGGCGCAAATTCTATCAACTGAAGGAACCCAGTGGCATTTCATTCCACCTTACAGCCCTCACTTTGGTGGTCTATGGGAGGCTGGCGTGAAGTCAATCAAGTACCATTTACGACGGATACTTACTGCCAGTCTCACATTCGAAGAGATGACAACCACTCTATGTGAGATCGAAGCATGTTTAAATTCTCGTCCGTTGACTCCGATAGATACTTCTGACCCAGACTCACCTGAACCCTTAACACCTGGACATTTTTTAATCGGTGAAGCTCCCGTTACTATTCCTAATCCCGATCTAAGATCTATAAAATTTCATCGTTTAGATCGTTGGCAAATTACTCAAAAGATAGTTAGGGATTTCTGGCATCGATGGCAGACTGAATATTTATCTCGTCTACAAAGCAGACCAAAGTGGCTTAAACCACAAACTGAATTTAATATAGGAGACATAGTGTTACTTAAAGACGAACAGTTGCCTCCTGGCAAATGGTCACTGGGCAGGGTAGTCGCTAAACATCCTGGTCAAGATGGTTACACTAGAATATATAGTGTTAAATATCGTAATAATATAGTGAAACGTTCTTTGAGTAAATTGTGTGAACTACCTGTTAATGAGGTCAATGAATAATTTAATAATTTAATGAGTTTGTCACAAAGAACTTAACGTAATCTGACTTCCTATTTGTATTCACGTGTAATTTTGTACATCTGTTTGTTATGATCAATTGTAATTGTAAGTACATATTCAAATCTCTGTTCTTTAAGGTCACTGATGTTTAATATTGTGTTAAAGTTATTGTTTCATATTGTAAAAGCAGCGAATGTAAGTTTCTTATCTTATAGATGATTTTGTAAAGTCCTGTCGTACTTTGGTGGGCGGCATGTTGTGACACATAACGCATAAGGAAATTTCCACTCGTATTGTATTATGTTTCTAAAAGTAGTATCCAATAAACTG
>DWDV01003634.1:0-10392 GCA_018245615.1 Mimoniades ocyalus | reverse complement strand
AATATATCTCTATTTGATTTGAAATTATAAGAAAAAAAGAAAACTTTCCGAAAATATACACCTTTATGATATTTCTGCCTACTATATTCACAATGTAGAAGATATTTCTGATTTATATTTAATATCAGCAAGCTGAGTAGCATGACTATCGAACACAATCCTTAGATATCCAAAAATACTCGTAGTCTCTGCATAAAAATATAATCAATATTGTTAATTCCCTAAAATTTTTAAACATATCTACTTTCAGTCCACTTTCACCCGTCCTGGTGTAAAAAAACATCATGGACACTACTATAGCAAGTTTTTATAAAAATTAATTCAACTAACCAGGATTCCAAAATGGTATAGTACTCCAGAAAAACTAGACAAAAATAAAAATGCGCACTATTTCTATCAAAAATCAAAGTTCGTAAATTGTCGTTTATATGTAGTAATCGCTTTTACTATTTGCTCAAAATAGGTTTATTGTTACAAATTCTTGGAAATTGTATGGGATATGTGCGTCATCAATTAGTTAGAGAGAGATAGAGATATTCGTTGTTGAATAATAATTAATTAATAAGGCAGGTAGAGAATGTTGCTAAAATGGGTACGTCACGAATGGTACATTATATTTTTTAATCAAATTTTCAGACAACGAACGTCAATTGTACACTAATGTGACGTAGCTCACGTAGCGCAAGATGATTACACATTTACATAAATTTATGAAAAATACCCGAAGCACATTTCGACCGTAACGATTGAAATTCAACGCTCGTTTTATTACGCATGAACATAATTGCGTCACAGATGCAATTCGCTCTACACACCTAGCCTGGCTAGTAATTCTAGTTATCACTGCAAAGATAAACAATGAGAGAAAAGAATTGCCCACGTAGCGCCCGCACGTGCTCGCTCCGTAGCCCTCGGCCCTGCCTTTGTCGTTCCCATTAATGCAATAATGTTAAGCAATAATTAATGGTAAGTCACAATACCTCCATGCAATTGCTGGAAAGGCGGATGTAGCACTTTGGCTGCAACGATCTTGTGCGGGGACTGCTCGTTGAAGATCAGAATGTAGTGCATGCTTGTAGTTTGCCGTATCTCCAATGAGCTATGTCGAGTATCGCTTCACCTTTAATCGTACGGAGCCGGCACCCGCGCGGACATTGTAACGCGGCGCGATAACCGAGCTTAACAAAAACATTCTGAACGCCTTGCCAAGAACTTGGCCACTGGAACATCACTCTTTTTTATCGCGCATGTGAAAGTGCAACATCGTATCCACCGTCCCCGAAGCGTCTTGCATTGTTTTTTGTTTGCGCGAATTATATTTATACGTGTGTCGATAAGGGCAACCGCTAACTCAAAACAATATAACACTATTATCATTTAATATAAACACTACTTCGATTAAGCGGAGTACTGTTTCCGAGACGTTCGACAGCACCGACGGCGGCTCACGTACCCAGGAGCCGCGCCCTTGACGCGGGTCCGATCACATATGGAACCATAATTAATAGATTGAATTAAGAGACACCATCAAAATACACTCTATATCATTTGATCGAGGATTAAACAATAGAAGCAAAGTATAAAAGAAGTTATTTACTCTACAATAATTAACACAATCTGGACAAACTAGTAGCCAACTTTTCCAATTTGATTAATATGTACAGGTTGTATTATACCTACAATATATTTATGAAAAACTTGATAACTCAGGACTAACAAATAACTGCCAATATCAATATTTCGTGACCTCCAAATACTTCACAGCAATTTGTTCACACCTTACCACTCACTATCTGACCCACAAGACATTTCGGTTTCTTAAAATAATCCATTGTAATCAGTGTTATTGACAGAAATCAACGTCATGAATCATCAACTTTACATCGTAACATGGGCCAGCAGTTGTTGTTTTTTTTTAATTCTTTATCATCTAATAGGCTAGCATGTGGCTATGATCCCACTTGATTTTTTAATTATAGGAAGAACGAATGTTAACATTGATGCAATAACAGCAATGAAACACATCTTACAAGCACACCATACTATCTATCTTATAGTACAATACACTGCAACATCTTAAAGATCAGTCAAGCAAGAATTTAAGACTGAACTAGTTAGACCTTGGGCTGGTGGGTGTTAAACATCACCTAGACATATTAACAGAACAAACGCTTAGCAAAGATCTTATGCAAACTCTAACTCTACTCTAACTGCACTCTAATACTAAAATAAAAGTTAGCTGTACCCCTGTGACAAGTGGCATACAACGAGACACTAATTCACCAAGTCGTAGACCAGGACTAATTTTGTCTCTACACTACCGTCATTACTAATGACAGATGTTATATTTACAATCCACTAGACACACTGACACATTTTACATGTCATTGGAAATCACTGATATTTAATTTCGACTTGATATATTCTTTTTAAATAAACATTACCAACATAATTATGCATATACGTAACGTAACATCACGCCTGTTATCCCCGAAGAGGTAGGCAGAGGAATGTAGAACACCCCCACCAGTTTCGTTTACGTCCCACGATTGAATAGGTGGTGGAGCCTATTGCCATATACCGGGCACATATCCAGGCTCCGAGCCACTACTAGAAAATCTAAATTAGAAAATTTTTAGTAGTGCCCGACCCGGGAATCGAACCCAGGACCTCCCGTTCGGTAGTCGCACTTGCAACTAACACGACCAACGAGGCAGTCAAACATGAGCTCTTAAAATTTCCAATGATCGTATTAGAAATAATACTCTTTATCAATCTGTGGGGTTGAATGTTGTTATTCTTGTGCGTGGATCAAAAGAAGGCTTTTAAATGTAAAACAAAACAAATCGTAAGACGGGTTCGCAAATTTACATTCAAAAGTGAAAATGTGTATTTATTTAAAGATATCACCATAAAATAGCTGGTTTTATAAATAGCTCATATGTTTTTTTGGTATACGGTCAGAAAAACAGATTGGCAATGTCACGTAACTCATTGCGATGTAATTAAGAGCTGTTGGCATTTTTAAAAACTGCTTCTTTTCTAAATAGGTAAAACACTAAAATATTTAAATAATTTACCTATATTGAAAAGATTAATAAAATTTTCAGGTTTTTACAATTCGGTTGTTTATTTGAATTATAAATACATATTAGCAATATCATAATACACCGAGGGATACCAAGACTCACCAATCTCAAGCATATATTCGAGCATAGACGTAAGTCAGATACTAACTAATGAAGTGATCAGAAGACTTCAGAACCGGCTTGCGTGTTGTAGGAAAGAAGTGATTAATGTAGAAGAAGCGTACTAGGTTTGTGCGGATAGAGATCATCGACACTCAGTGCTCTCTGCCTATCTCGTGAGGGTCACTAACCTGATGGTATAAAAAAAATAATAATATCTCAAACATTTGAACGCATCAATATTCCCAGGGAATAAAAGTTAAATTTGTTGAGTTTTGCAAGAGAAATGGTATGTTGAATATTGTGCAAGAGAAATAGCACGTAATGCGAGCCTTTTAGCTTACTTTAAACGCGTTTTGTGGACACGGCGTACATGTAGTTATATTGACACTGTTAGCAACATTCGCGAAGCACTTTCCCACGAGATGGTCGCAAGATATTCCGGAGTTATTCTAACATATACACATATACATAAAGTTCTATCTTTATAGTGCTATACAGCGACATCCCGATCTTCTTATGTCACATCTATTTATAAGTTTATTTAATATCGTAGGTAATGCGTTCGGAATCCGGTTTCGCGTGAAACCAAGTAAACCTCGGTGCGGATAGTTTAATTTCCATAGATATATAATGTAATTACTTATGTATGTATAAAGGTCTGCTATAAAGCTTTACGATCGTATACTAACAGACATCAACGGCTCTGAACGGCTTTGGGAGTGTCTGAACAGATTTTAATAACGATCAAAGCATGCAATTTTGAAATTTACATTTAAATATTGGTACAAATAGTAGCTTCGTGAACTCCTTGTCTATTGCACGGTTGAGTGATTGTGACATAAATTTAAATTCAGTATGACGTAAGTACTTGACCGTTTGCCCTTCATAAGAAGGGTCCGGAAATGTCATTATCCCGCCCCGCAGTCCTCCTTCCCCCACATTTGAGTTCGATCAGATGTGGTTTGAACTTCCTTATAATAATTATAATATGTAGTATACGTGGACGATCAGTAGATGAAAATAAGCAATCCTATATGATTCCTCAACCCGATGTTAGACCATAGGCATTACATTGCTGACTCCTGGTATGTAGCAAATATCAATAAGCGATGGTTTTCTTTGTTTGGACTTAAAAATAATTTACAAAGTTTGTATTTCCAAAAATATATGTGTACATATCTTTTGTAGCTGTCTGCTTTCCATGGCACAGCCACTGCCAAGTCTGGCATCAAACAACAGCGTGAAAGTGGTTTTCATGTTACAATTACAAATGATTAAGTTGAATGAAAGGAAGAAGCAATTAGTAAAAGCTCAAACAAGAACACTCTGTACATGCGAGTGCGGTGAGCACGGGCGGTCACTGGGGCAAACAAACAGACGGCTCGTTAAGTGCAGATAATGAAGCGTACGTGGGCTCACGGGTCACGTCGCAGGTCAGACAGCCGGGGAAAAAAAAGGTCTAATATACGTCCGTGGCTCACATCGACAATAGTCACTGAATATATTTCAGTTGTCCCGCGCGGAACACGAATAATGACTATATGTATGTATATGACGTTTTGCAACTAGCGTATTCTACACTATGCTAAATCTAGGCATTCAGCGAATATGTACCTAATGTAACACGCCCGTAATCCTCGGAGAATTAGGCACTAGACCGTAATACACTTCCACATTTCACCAGCTACGTTTATGTATGTCCCTTCATGGTGGTGAGCCTATTGCCATACATTGGGCATATATGTGGACTAGAAATTTTAACTACAAATTCTAGTTAGAAAATATGTACCTATCTATGTACCTACATTCATTTTAATCACAATAAATTTATAAATTTTTATCGAAAGATCAGTATTAACAGAGTATCTATGAATAGATGATACAAATTCAGCGTGGTCCTGGCGGGGATGACGATAGTCAATGATTTATTAATATTAGGTATGCGGGGTCGCCAATAGATAAAGATTTCTGGAGAATATTTCTTCCAATTGCTTCCTGGTCAACGTTATAAACACTTGTAATATAGAATTTATAAGACGTCAAAATTTATTATTATGATAGTTAAGTATGTTTACGTGTAACGCCATCTGTTATCGAATAGCGAAAATTTCTTATTGATACCGTATCTTACTTTAAATTTCAATTATTTGTATTAACGATTGAAAGCAAATAACGTTACACAAAATAATAATAAATATCTTGAGACCTCTCCACAGACGACCATCTGACCTTAAACTAAGCAGCTATCGAGATACATTTAGATTTTTTTAGGATTCCATTTGATTGTAGGAGCTGACATATTGCTTTGAAAATGTTAATGGATTTGTGGCCTGCAACACTGCCTAGGACATATGTATTTGCTCATAAAATTTTATACTTCATCATATTTATGTTCGGCAAATTGCAACGCCGCTCATGATTCATGGGAACACATTGTATTTAAATGTGGCGGAATTTGAGCTGGATGTTGTAAGTCAAATATTATTAATCAATATCATTAAGATATTTTAATCTGAATAATGAGCGATTTTCTTACATATGATTCTATATAAGGTTACATTGAATAATACTTTTGTAAAAGAGAATGTTTAGTTGCAAGCTGTAATTTGTTTAAGAACTTATGTTTATAATGTTACGAAAGTCGCCTTAAATCCTTGTTAGATAAATACGAGTTTCGACTTTAACTGCGGTTTACTGTGATTTAACTACTTAACTTTGTATTCAAGTTAATAGAAGTTTGGCTTTGAACGACTGAGTTTAGTTGAAAATCTATGACTTGGAACTGCCGGTGAGCACGCGAATATTAGTAATTGAAATTAAAACTTGTTATATTTTCATAGAAATGTCACTATAGGTTATAGCAGTGGTGGCTAATTTTGTATAGAATAAGTATAGTCTTACACAGTAGTATTGAGAGTTTTAAAGTAATGTAACAAAATATTTAAAATATACTAATTTCGGAAATGTATGTACATGTACATTTTGAAATACATGATTTAACTCTTAATCGAGATAAAACAAAAATTTTTGCTCGTCACGCAAATATTTGTCCAGGATGTGAATAGAACCATCAACCTCGGCCGCAATCAGATTCACTAACCAAGGGACCGATAGGCCAGTCAATATTGAAATTCTATAAAATTTAAAATATAGAGCATAATTGTTATAATTCAATCATATATCGATTCGAACCAGCTTGCCAGATTTTTTTTGCCAAGTCAGGATTTTGAAACTTTTTGAGTGAAAAAAGCGGGATCCTTTCATCGCAAGCGGTACATCATAAATAAACGTATATAATCAGAAGTTTTAAAATATTTGTCTTTTAATATGAAGTTTTAAATTACGTTTCCGTGACAATGAATAGCAAAAATAGCCATAGAAATGTATTCTAATAAAAATATGATATTTTAAATCTGATTTACACAATCTTCAGGTTAGTTGAGTCTTATTCTTCTGAAAAAGAAAAAATTATAAAACAAAAAAGCTTTATTCATAGAAAAATTTGGTGTTTCAAAAATATTCTGAGTGTTACAAATTGAAACTTACAATAAGAGAATAATTATTTATTTATAACAATTACTTATTCATGATATTTCTGTGACGATTTAACTTCCTTTAAAGTTTCCTTTTTCTCTTTAATAAAGATGAAGACCTCTGCACAGGACAGCTGTAGATAAAACTGGATGAGTAATTCTGCTTTCGATTATGCAGCATTTATTTCTGGCATCCAACCTTTCTCAGCACGATGCACGCACGGTCGAGTTATGCCCGAAAGCGGGACATTTAATATTGATTTAAAAATCGGGACGTCCCGCCAAAATCGGGACGTCCGGCAACGCTGATTAGAACACAATTATATTGAATTAAATATTACAGTCGATAAAAAATATGCAAATTTTAATCAGCAATAAATCGAGTGTGCAATCAGTTATATTGCGAATATAATAGTATCGTAAGTTGAGCAATTATTTGAGTAATTACATTTAAATAAAACGAACGGTTTCAAACAGTGGTCGAACACGCGACGCACGCTACCGACGACGTTCCGCTATCAGATGGGCTATAACTTCCTCAATTATTGTCAATATATATGAACAGATAACGTTTTTCTTTATACATACTTGATATATGTATAATTAAGAAGGATGTGATCAGAGAACGATGTAGAGTGAAAGGAGATGTATTGAATATGATTAATAAAGAAATGCTTCGATGGTTTTTGGCTATAGACAGAGAGATTTATAAGGTAAGTGTGAATGGCAGTGTGAAAAGCGAAGGTGTTTCCATCAAATCGGAGATGTCATAATATTATTGCTGATCGGCCCGAGGAATGGCGGTCCAGCATAGGTTTAAAATTAGTCGCACAGTCACCAATAGACTATATACGACTTAAGTTGGTATCTCATGGGACAAAATAATTATTATTTTCAACTTTTACATAAATAATATATTATACTCAATTTGTATGCTATGTAATATCGAACTGCACACTTTATATAATCTTGTACATTTTTGTATTTTATTCTGATCAAAACTATAATTATATGGAAAAATATAGCCATCCTCTAGTGTACACCAACCCAATGTTTGTTCGCAACGACACAATTAACGAATGCATTAACACCGGAAACGAATGAGACTGGAATATCTTGTTTGTGAAAAACGGGTCGTTTTGCATTTAAATTTTTCAGATAACAAAGTACATGTAACAGAAGGTATTTGCAAAATTTTCTTTTTTCTTACTGTAATTATCGGCCTCTAAAGACATATTCTGGTGTAAAGATGTATTAGTTGTTCATAGAAATATGTATATGATCTAACGGTCTTCTTGAGGTAGGTCAGTTACGGACCCTAGGACGCTACTACTATTAGCCCTAACTGAGGATTAGGTTGGAACGTTTGAATGTGACAAGAACAATGAAAAAAGTTAGCATTTAGTGTCCGAGTAAATTTTATATGTGAAGTTAAAAGGTCAATATTTTGCTATAACAGTAAAGATTACACGAGGAAACCTACACAACAGATACCTACTTCATAATTGTGTCTAAGACGTGTGCGTTAGTCAAGCCTGTCCTAGCTACCATCGCTTAATATGGGCCTTAACCGTTTCTACTATGAAAGGACACATATCCAGTACCCAATGAAGTTGCTAATGATGCTAACTATGATGAGGATAATGATTTTTCTGTGCTTTTGACCGTCGTATTAAGATATGTCCTGGGATACCTGGAACGTTTAACATCTACTTATGCTCCTTACGAATACCCAACAACTGCAACTAAACTGCAGTGGCAATAAACATGTCTACAATTTCCTGT
Organism: Mimoniades ocyalus; assembly: GCA_018245615.1. NCBI lineage: Eukaryota > Metazoa > Arthropoda > Insecta > Lepidoptera > Hesperiidae > Mimoniades > Mimoniades ocyalus. Next base: position 1,883 of record DWDV01003634.1, on the reverse strand, counting down.
ACAATTGCAAGCATTTTATTCGGTGCAAATTTTGTTTCCCTCACTCTTAATGCCTTCCAAATATGGTAGAAAGAGACAGAACATTCAAGATTGTTTCGTTGTATTTTTTGTATCATTACAGATGACCTCTAGACAGTGAGAATTCTTTATGGCTTAATTATAATTATTAAAGTTAATGAAATAGTTACGTACTCTAATCCATTAGAAACCTAATTAATGTTCCAAATTTGTCTGAGTTTTAATATTAATAATTGGAATTATAACTTATGTGGAAATTGAACCTACAATACGATATATAAACTTAATACACTTGTAATTGTTGTAACAACATATAACGACAGTTGTAAATTCATCGTCGTTTCTATAACATGTTCAAATAATCAGAATCCGGTATGGTTCACATTACTACACATAACGTACATAATATTATAGGGCAGTTACAATCCACTTAAATTTATCCTCGTTCACAAAGAGGATTCACGATCTTGACCACAGTCACTTATAATACTGATGAATGTAATGACTTGTAACAATCTTAATGTTACCGCTACACGACTTCGTTATTTGTATTACAGATTTAAGCAAATGTCATTTTTAATGTGTATTTTATTATTACTGTAAAGTAACAGTAATTATTACTGTAAAGTAACAGTAATTATTACTGTAGATAGTTATATATACTTATATGGATATACAAAGCTGCGTCACTTTTACTTTTGACGATGAATTATAAAACGCGTGTTGAAGGATATCCTACACAGGTTTACTTTCATCTTAATACCTTACGAAGTGCTACATGTGAATGAAACCGGGTAGGAATTTAACTCTATTGTAGGTAATTTAACTCTACAGTGTTCACTTACTGTAGTAAAAGGTCTACGTAAATCTAGAGTGGATTATGGGCGTAACCTCTCAGGGGAGGCATATGTGTAGCAGTGAATTGCAATAGAATGATAATGATGATGATAATATCCCGTAAGTCAGTGTCATTATCCTCCAATACTCAGTGTCATTATCGCCCAATAGTCAGTACCATTATCCCCTAACAGGCATTGTCATTATCCCCCTATAGTAAATGTCACTGTCCCCACATAAAAACCAATAACCAGACGTCGTAGTACTCGACGGTGAGTGGCCACCGTTGTCTTTGGACATCTCCCAATAGTCAATGTCATTGTCCCCAATAGTGGACGGGATATCAATCAGCTGCAGTAGGGGGTACCTAATGCTATGTGCTCACTGTTGCTAAGCTCATTGTCATTTAATAAAAATATTATTATTATAATCGTCATCATGCTAGTTAACAGTGCCAAGTATCCCTGACATTACAAACTTGACATGCTCCTAGCGCATTTATCACTCGGTCCTGTTTCGGAGATGAAAATAAATTATGTCAAAGTAACACAGTATATCGCCTGTAATCCTTGAGGAACTGAGTGTAGCACACTCCCAGATTTTACCAGTTGCGTTTACGTTCCTCTATTGAATAGGGGATGAGTATTTTGATATGTACCAGCACAAATTCAGGCTCCGAGCCACTATTAGAAATTTTTACTAGAAAGTTTAAGTTAGAAAAATCTAGTAGTACCTATCTGACCCGGGATTTGAACTCGGGGATCTTTCGAACGGCAGTCGCTCGCAACCACTCGACCGTATCTGGAATAGTAGGTATAATAAATAAAATTGATTTCTAAAAACGGCATAGAGACGCATTAATTTTAGCTCTTACACTATTATTATTATTATTTTTATCGCGATTCGTCGAAAGCGAAGCCACTAACAAAGTTGTTTACAACGCTCGACCTTGGCATGAATGTGTTGCGTTATGTCATTCGCGGCTTCGCGCTTTACACGAAACGAAATTACTATGCTCCTGAAATGAA
>DWDV01003633.1:0-10393 GCA_018245615.1 Mimoniades ocyalus | reverse complement strand
ATAGATATCCATCGTACATCGAGAACTCAGCATAGAACTCATCACATTTGCATATTACTCTATCGGTGTGCAAAATACGGTGTAGTTACTTGTCATGTTAATATGTCACGTTAATATTTGTCGTGTTACAGAAGTAGGAAACTGCCAAGTACATAATCTGACGTCGAGTTGTGACAGCGCGCCACGGACTTCTGTAACAGAACACAAATGGGACTGACGTCCAAGACGAGGACGGTCACGGTCAACATAAGCTACTTGTGTTACTAACTCTGACTGTCAAGTAAGTGAACAACACAGACAATCCGTTGGACGCAGACATTATTATTTTACAATACTCAGAAAAGACTATGTTTCTCGATAGATATTTTTTGTCTTTTATATCGATATTTGATTGTCGGTGCATTCTGCCTACCCCATAAAGGTCCTGGCGTGATTACATAATAAGTTTTAATATCTCTATTTATTTTTTGATATCGCACGACAACTTCTATAGTAACGACGTACGACACCTTCGATTCGATAGTTTTATTACTTCGTATTGCATGTTACGTGAAAGTAATAAATACTACCTACACGTATCAAGTAAGTTGGCATGTGTAAGTGCGGTTAATAGATGGAAAGTTATCGTAATCAAAGGACGCCGGGGACATTCTTACCTGACGAGGAAATTAGCCAAGTAAATAACATTTCGTTTTCACGTTTAATTACAATACTATCCTGTATTGTACTATTGGAATTTAATAGAGAGCGAATTCCCGCTAATGAAAAAATAACCGTTAGTGTATAAAAATGTAACTAAACAATGCGCTCGTAAAAATTCTGCTCGTAGCTTACATAATAGTTTTCCAGAATGGGAGTCTCTAGCGGTTGGACAATTAGGGCCCAGTGGTAGTTTTATGGGGCGTTAAAACGCATCCTTCGGCGGACATTTTATATCCGATTTTATAGGCGTACAGTGACATGTGAGGATTAAACGTTATCGTCCGGCGCCTTCCTGCTCGTGGGTGCATGTTGCGACATGGAGTAGCGACAACGATCACTAACGCACATTTCACCACTAGAATTATCCTTCATCCAATTAACTGATGTTGATGGATGATGGCTCTTGTTTACTCCGTTACATAACGAATTATTCATAGATATTTTAATGGATAGATACAAAGCACATTTACGCACGAGCGGTATGATTAAAAAAAAAACATCATAATTCTACAACATGAGGGAAATAGGATACAAAAAACAACGAATGATTAGCTGAGCATATCGATCGTGGAGAGTGCTGAATGCCTGTTCTGCTATTGAAACATACGATACGCGAAGACATTTGTTAGCAGCGGTGACAGCGAATAACAAGCGACAACAAGTAAAATACTTGTGTAGAAACTTGATAATGTTAAATATTATGATCGCGAGCGAGCCGCGGCATGCGACCATTGTCTGGAAAGGATCGCACTACGCACAACGGCCAACTTTTTCGATAAACACATACCAAACTTGCACCCGTGGTGCATTGTCCGCTACGTTAGAGACTATCAAGGGCATCGGTCACCAAACAAAGCGTACGTCAACAGCAGCGAAGATTAATGCGGCCATACCAAAATTGATGTGCACTAAAAGGCGATCACTGGCGTTATTGAAAAATCCTATGTCCAGCAGTAGACGGAAATGGGCCGATTATGATAATGAAGGTACATTCTTAATAAAAACTATTAGAAATATAAATTCATCAAAAGTTGGACTGTAAGATCATGTTATGCGTTGTCGTAAAGTACAGCACAACATAAAAAAAATATTTTCAAATTTTGGTTACGACCGCATACATGGTTACAACAAAACTTTACATTGGATACAACAAACTACGAGTATACTTAAGTTCGTAACAAAAGCCGCGTTCGTCTAGAATAATGCTGACTAAAGAACTCAAAAAAAAGATAATAAATAAAAAACAAAACCTTTCTATAGTACAACGAATGGTCATTGTAGTTAGGGAATACAATTAGCGGGATTACAAATACGGGATTACGCGTGCGGGATCCGTAAGATTTGCAAGATATTATTTTACCACGAATTTACGATAGTAGGATCGAAGTACGTACATTCAACCTTCAATAAAACGAGAAATAACTCCTTTTCAATGTGGAGGAAACAGATGTAAGTATCTGGAAGCAACTTACAACCTTGTTAAGTTAGTTCCACTTACGAGAGTCGAATCTGAACGCGCATTTTCAACTACCGCTTACACGTGCACCAAAATACGATCAAACGTAAAAGATGAAAATTGCATTGCCTAATTGTAGTTCATACTAATGACCATTTAGAATCAAATGCACCAAAAGTCGCATGTAACTCTTCCGTTCATTGAAATCTTGAATAGATCATTCAACACGATTTTACTTTTATTATTATGATATAGATACTATATAACATTTATACGTCTAGAATTAACAGGAAAACTCTAATTATATCGTATCTTATGAGTCACCAGTCACCTTTATCACAGTTATGAAATATAATATTCTACAGTTATGGAAAATTTATAAAATACCTACTCAGCGAAATGAAAGAACACGAGCGCATCGAAATTTGAAGCAGACAGTAAACATGGATAAACCAAAATAAATGATGTTAGGTACATCATCAATCTGGTGATATGTTTTTATAAGTACTATAAATCTACCTATATCTACCGTATCTGAGTTGGGGTGCAAAAGACTACAACTCCCGACTCCATACTGGGATACCAGTGAGGCGGCTAAACTCGGCGCTGGCTGATCGCGATATGGCGCAGCCTGTCTAGGTGCGGTTAAATGTCCTGGCTGCTGACGAGTAGCAGCATAGGCGGCGCAAGAAGCCGTATTCTACGATTTACAACCCGCATGCCCAACGTGGGGATTATGGATAAAATCCCCTCAGGCGAGGTCTATATCCAGCAGAGTACCTACTTAAACGGTCTACACATTTAAATGACGATCTACCTATATTATGTAATCATTTTATAAATCATTATTCATATCGACGATTTTTTTTTATTTACTTCATATAAAGATTTCCAAGATTCTTCCAATCAATCACGTTATACACAATAGACAGACAGATAGATCCAAGCTTTCTCTGTTAAGTACCGGCAAATACGATAATTACGTGAAAGACAATTGTTCCGCGTAGCTATTACCAGCGAATGTTATGTTATTGTAGGCATATTGAAAACTGTCAATGAGAACCAGGAACTTGTGAGACAAGAAACACGCGGACACATAACCCGTAACTACGAGTACATAGCAATTTCTTTTCCATTTTTCTAGGACTGTTTTGCGACTACAAACCACACAGTACAATAAATTATATACCTTATTCTTACAAAATTATATTTTTAAACTAATTAAACATATTGAAAATTTCTCATACACTTTTATATATTATGGTAATACAAATCTATAGGTATTTCAACGTTCAAATGCATCAACTTCACCTAGTAATAGGATTATTTTGATAATTAAAACAATTAAAAATATACAGCTGAAAAATATCCGAGGCAGGGGTCAGATGCGGTTCAAAGTTCAAAAGCTCTCCTTAGACTCATTATTAAAAAGTTGCAAAGATCGCGTACAGGCAGTTAAAAGGTAAGACGAGGAGGCGGAGGGGGCCACGCCTCACGTCGAGGGCTCTCCTGAGCTAGGCACAGGTCATTGAATAATTACAGGCTAAGAGGGCTCTAGGCGGCCTCTCGGTATTATAATGATATGCCGCAATCGCTTCCGGATAGAACTAATCTTGAAAGATTACAATGGTAACCAATAACATATATCTAACCACCTCAATATACTTCACAAGCTGTTTGCGCACATATACGAGTACTTTATCGTTCGTGTCAACTGTAACTTTACGTTTCAATAATTACTAATTTTCAACTTTAAACGTATTTACTGTCAGTATAATAAATCAATATAAGCATGGGAGAATTGGCTGTGTGAATACCATTAAGAGTACATATAATCGAAGGAAATATGAACACGTGCGAAAGAAAAATTGTGTTGGCGAAAAAATTAGTCGAACGCGCTATTCCCATCCGCTGTCTAATAATATTCGAACAGACCAGACAGCAGCAATCGAGTGTTGTTAATATGATTGTTACAAACGGAGCACAATCACGCCACTGCCGACGAGTGGAGGCGTGAGGGTCCGCCGGCGGCGTCGCACCCGCCGGGAACCGTTTGTCCTTAACCGTAGAATCGTACCGGAAACGACGATTGTGAGACAATTTAAATCACTCCCCGCTACCAATCGAGCATTGTTACCGACTTCCCGACATAAGTACGGATAAACTATACAATTGTCATTTATTTTAAGAACGCAAAAACGATTACGTACAATATTTTGGTATAATCAATTATACTAATACTAACGTCGAAAATTATACATGCATGAAAATTTATTTAAGAAGGAAACTCGTACGCAGCATCAAAAGTATTTTTAAATGCTTACGAGACTGCACTGAGAACTCGCGCAGCTTGTCTACAAATTCAACGGACTGTGATGAATCGATGGTTGGGCAGAAAGAATGGTTGTGCTTTGCGAACCATTCTAAAGTTGGCAGATTGTTCGACTCGAACAATAGCAACAGGGAACGATGCGAAGTATTGGCAACAAGGGTGCAATCGCTTGTTTTTATAAGCCTCCCTAGGGAGTATCGTCAAAGTAGCAAGTGCAGAGTATTTCGCTGTGCAAATATTGACCAAAACCCGTAGTCCGCCCCAATAATGAAGAAGTTGTAGACGGGCTACCGGCTATCACAAACAAAGTTGAATATTACGAAATATATTAAAGAAACAACAAGATGCACTGACTTATTAATTTTTTTAAAGTGCAAAAGTTTGGTCTACAGCATTATAGAAAAAGAAACCTAATATTATCGCTATGGGAAATAAGTAGCAAACGAGCAGGCAGTAGTCGCAAATAGCTGTTGCTGACATCTGCAATCAATATCTAACGGGACTGTAGGAATAGGAAGGAAGGATTATAAGATATTAAACATTATTAGCAATATTAAGATATGTATGTAAGTACAACAGCAGTTAGCAGTTCGCATTCGATTCTTCTTTATTATGGGGATGAGACTTGACTATAACTACTTAAGGCGCGTCAACCTGAAGGAGGTAGCTTGTGCCCTTTGCATTAATTAGTATGCGTGTTATTAAGGAAATATTACAAAGACGTCGCTATTTCTGCGGACTGAAATGATCACATGCAGCATAGCACATATATTGAGCGGTCACACAGTCCTATGTAATCTGTACATAATCTTAAATTATCCAGAGATATTTACATCCCCGAAACACATAACATTGAGTTTAAACTCTACGAGTACGCGTTTTATCCGTTTATCAAACTCTGTTAATAAACACAAAACAATATCAACAAATGTAAACTGAATCTGTCGTACATAAACCACTTGTTATAACATGAGGCCACGCGAGTTTTGGTCAATATTTACTATATGCATAGTAATGTATACTTCTAGTAACAATAAACTAAGATAATCTGCTAATTTTCACTGCAAACTTAAAAAGACTTAAACTAGTTTCATAATTTTGTTAGCTTTTTTTCGTGCTCATATTAAGGACAAAAAATACAGTACATGTGGGCTTCACATTCATCTTACAATTAGTGCATGCACGGTGAGCAAAACATATAGTGACACAAAAAGGTTTTTGCGTAATTTGAACGTAGAATCTTGTAGTTCTGATAATGTTACACCAGGTATCAGGTAACCGCGAGTCTACAATCTGAGATGTAAGCAATGACAAGGGATATTTAAGATAGTAAAAATTGTGATATTATGTTATTTCCTTTACTGTTGTACGATGACTGTTGTACGTTTTTAACCTCTACCTACATGTCTTACAAATGTCTAATGCACTAAACAAAAAATAAAACCACGCTTGTTGAAATTATATTTCTGAAGCAAATTGAGTCATTAAATTTTACAGGCGTTTATAGTGGTACGACTAATAAATATTAAGACAAAGCGCCTTATGCTAATGACTCACACGGCACCATGGCTACATAAGGCACCCCACGAACTAGTAATTAGAGTGTTCAGTTGCGCCGATTAATGTTCAATTTCCAATAATCTCACCAATCAATGACCGCATGTCTACATACAGAGCCCCTGTATCCTATATTGGAAAGAATAATGTGATACTAAATAATTCAACATGTTGATTGTCCAGCTATCGTCAGTAGAATTTTTTAAAAGACGAACAAACAATCATTGATACTTCGTGTACATCCATTATTTTATAGTCCCCGTACAATATAATAAATAATTTCTTACCCACATTTTTAAATGACGGATTTAATCTGAAGACTGTATTGGATAAATAAAAAGTTATACAACCAGTTCATGTCCTCGGTCCCAACCATCCATGTTATATTAACAATATCATTACGAGTCAAACAGGCTAGGAATCCTATTATGACAAGCCAGACATAATCGGAAGTACGATAGGATGAACGGTTTATAGATTTCTCCCTTGCATAACGACTCTCACGATCTCATCCGATCCAACCCACTTCCCATCCAGTGACTAATAACTGTCCCATCTAATAACTGTTTTATTAACTCCCAGATACTAAAGTAATATCATAACCTTGGAGCCATCGCCTTTATCCGGAATATGCGATATGCGATAGGCTTATTAGAATTATCGTTCTCCCGTTGTAATATCAAATAGTGAGTATGGTTCAGGAGCGGAAATTTATTCATACGTACATATATACGACTGAAGGGGTCTGCACCCTAATGTATTATCTATGACTGGTACGACCACAATTAGTAACTACGTAGGAAATAATTCTTGACAGATAAAGAGTTGATAGAATATCCCAAAACACATAAAGCGTTTCAATTTGTGAGGATCACTGTCGAGTCAAATGCTTGTTTAATTCACAAAATTGCTAGATATATATGTATGTATAATAATTTTGTGTCGTGAGAAATATTACATATCCCAATAAATACATTTTAGTACGAAATTCACATATACACAAAATATATTTGAAATAAAAACAATATAAAATGTCCTGTGGTAAACCAAAAAAAAATTAAACGGAACTGGAAAAACAAAGATAAAATTCCGGTTGGCGCGAAAGCGCTGCACGCTCGCGAAACGGCGCCGGGCGCCGCTGAGTATACGTCGCTCCGCGCTCTTACCCGACAACGGACTGGGCGCCTGCGAGAAACGGTGCAGTCATGGTGGGTGCATTTAAACATCCTACAAGAATTCAGCAATGAAAACATGCTGCCTGTACGTGTGCATGCTAAATATGCACAATACATTTATTCTGTGTACGTGCAATTATAAATAATAATTTAATTTATAAATAATTTTATACTAATACATAAAAACATATATGTACTTACAATTATAGACAATACTCTATGTTAATGTAATTATGAAAAATAAATAAGTGCGCAGATAATACGTTGATTTTTACTACTTTACGAAAAGTTTTAAAACGTAAAAAACGTAAAATCACGCCTGTCATCCCCGAAGAGGTGGTAGGCAGAGGAATGTAGAACAGTCCCATGTTTCACCAGTTACGTTTACGTCCCACTATGGAATACGTGGTGAGCCTATTGCCATACACCGGGCACATATCCAGGCTCCGAGCCACTACTAGAAAATCTAAATTAGAAAATTTAGTAGTATCCGACCCGGGAAGCGAACCCAAGACCTCCCGTTCGGCAGTCGCACTTGTAACCAACACGACCAACGAGGCAGTCAAAAAAGTTTTATTTTAGTACGAAAAGTTTTATTTTTTGAATATTAATAATATACCTAAGAAAAGGTCATCCGATAGCGAGTTAAAATTATAAAACAAATTTACTTAAAATCTAATTTGTCAATTATTATTTGTTCTTAAAATAATTCGAAACCATTACACAAAGTAACAGGTAACCAATTCAGATGATCATGAAATCCAGAAAATCAAGAAATTCTTTGATATTGTTATAATCGGCTATTTTGTTATCAGACAAAAACATCGAAACATTTCGAATTTTTATACAAAAAATTTGATTGTTATTTGTGACTGACATTGGGCGGGGATCATTACACAAAGAGTTTTAAATGTAAATCTAAAAAGTTCTCTTAAAGCAGCCTTATTACGAAACTTATTATGAATTTAGATAAATATGAAAATCACAAAACGTTGGGCGCGGTCGGCTCTTAGATGGGCGAATGTTAGTAGCAAAATTTTCACAAGCGTTTCCGTACTTTGGGAGACAGGTTAAGCACTCGTTTTCGGTTTGTATCGTTAGATGACGATTGGTAAGTCGTCGGAGGCCTAATGTAGTAAACACGAGTAGACAAAAAGAGTGGTAGTTAAAAGTACCGTAACAAATTTATGAAACTGCACACGAACAGTACGTTTTACTAAACAAGTAGTAATTCCATTATATAAATTTCCCAACCATGTGTTTTAAAGACATTTATGTTGGAACCTGTCAATAGGTACTTAGATAACTTTTATCTACATTTAATTAAATTAGCGCAAATTCTAGGCACTTTACTCGTAATTTCATTTACTCCTACGTAGTACAGGTAGTACTACTACCTTACGAGTTCAGCACGCATCTTGGCTACGATAATGTCCTAGTTAGATGTACCTACATACACACACACTTGCATACATACACACATACATAAAAACACACAGAAACATACATACATACATATATACACGAATATATACATACACACATACATACACGAATACATACATACATTCATAAATGCACAGATATGTACATACAACATGCTCATTTCCCATAGGGGTAGGCAGAGACCTAAATATATCCACCTGTTATGGTCCTGGTAAACTTATCTCGTCTCTTATACATTCAGTATAGCTCTATTCAGTATATATAGAAACGTATCAGAATTAAGCTTGTTAAACAGCAATTACATTCACTCGTAGGTATAAATGACAACGTAAATAAACCCACCAATGTACCGACCATAATTCGTATGCAAAAGATAACGAATATTATTATCCTATTAGGAGTAATTAATCCCCTTCAGTATAATAATAATCAGTATTCAGTTATATTCGAGTTACGCCGTTAACGTATCTCAAGGACAACATGTTATACCTACTGTTTTACCTCGAAATCGAGGCTATCGTTACCGCAAAGTATATTTTCGAGGCAATTTCCTTCGCATCTCGTCAATGAAACTGTCGAAATGAATATCACTGAACACTTCGGTACAAATTTTCCGAAATTACAAAAAAAAACTCTATATATAGAGATAATCATAGGCGTATAAAACGTTAGGGATCGCTTTTGTACGCACCCCTACTGCGTACAAAACAAACTTAAGTACTGTTTTCAAGTACCACAGCAGTCCAGGAGTATAGAGCTATTAAGTACTTTATTTATTACCCAACTGGAGAAAGGAATTCGAAAATTCACAATGTCGTAACGACCGAATAAAATTATTTGTAAAGTCTATTCATTGAAAATGTTTAAAACGGAAATTGAAGCGTTTAAAATTATATTAGTTACCTTGAATACCATCATTAAGTTACTAGTTGAAATGTTGATAATTTAATAATTGAGCGGCTCAAGCGCTATCAGTCTTTACATTGGACCAATTAGATATTTAATTACGAGCGTTTAAGTATTTTAGAGAGCACATTAAGCTGTTGCAAATAGTAATTCACAGTTGCATTTACACAGAAATTGGAAAGTCACCACAAACATGGAAAATATGACTACATTTTTCGTATAAAAATATTGTAATACGAGGTAAAGCTGTAATAACAAACAAAGCGTAACTCAACTGTTGTCATAACTTAATTGTTCATTTTCCTTCTTTAAGAATAAATGTATTATTTCTCTACGAAATAGAGGAGGAAATCTAATACCTTTGAATGAGCAATTATATATATATATGTGTGTGTGTGTGTATATATATTGCAATTTTGTATTTAGGGGGTTTCGGGGGCGACAAATCGATCTAGCTAGGTTTTATTTTCAGAAAATGTCGTTTTAATCTTGTTTTCATTTAATAAAGACCTCCTACAATATCATTACAATACGAAACTAAATTTCGCCACCATTTACAAAGTTAGGATAGCTCGGTCGGGAAATCGGGCGACTTAAAACGCAGGAAACCCGGGTTCAAATCTCGGTCCTTCTCGGTTTCTTTTATTTTTCTCTTTTTTTCGAGTGAGGTTTTTTCGAGTTTCTATTATTTTTTCTCTTTTTTTTCCTTCTTTTTGTGAGAGAAACTGTTCTTAGGAGCACTAGAAACAAGAAAAACATTGTAAATTTGATTGACTGAGCTTAAAAAAGGTAGTAATTCAATTACATTACAACATTGTT
>DWDV01003632.1:0-10394 GCA_018245615.1 Mimoniades ocyalus | reverse complement strand
GTACGGAGTTAGAACACGAATCTAGTATAGGATTAATGTTTTACCAGCTGCGACGGGCATGCACGCATTTGTAAATTCTTAGCGTTTCGCTTGATATTTCAAACACATTTTTTCTAGCTTTGCATTGTTCAACTGTTTAGCCAAAACCTTCTTTTTATCAGTATTTAGTTGTATGTAGTGTGATGATCTTTTGAATGTGAACCATAAGTTTACGGATATACATGGTGGTGCTTATTTACTTTTTGTTACGGCGCAGAACGCCTTATTTGGATTTATTAGATTAAGTTCGTATCTGTCGTTGCGTTAATTATCTTCTTCGAATGAGTTGGTTAGTGTCCTCTTCGAATGAGTTGGTTAAAGTCATTGGGTCATGTTTATAGTCTGTCACGCTAGCGGGGCGCTGCTTGGCATACTACACTTTATATTTTTTCGTACCTATTTATCTTCTAAAAGAGAGGAGTGATGCATGCCATATATGGTTAGCATCACTGCATAATTCATTTTGGTAACAAAAAATGTGACAAAAATATATTGAAAATTTTCAGCTATTGAAATATTGTATTCGCTCATATTTGGCCAAATTTAATAGGATTTGAGAGAGCACTACCTACTTCGTATATACCTTCAATGGATATATGCAAGACATTGCTAAAAACAATTACGACAAATCATCGAAATTATATTTTCCCGGCATAATAACATTTTGTTATAACTAGATTTAAACAAATGAAAAATATTATTGTACTGGTTATACATACCACTAGAATGTCAAAAAACATATTATAACTGTCTTTGATATGAAACAATCAGTGAGCCACATTCGAATTATGTCTGATGACTAAACAGTTACTAAAGAAATATAGTTAAAGACATAATTGTTCGATAAACCGGTCTTATTTAAACATTGACTTTCACGAGAAGTCATCAATTCGCTGTGATGATTTGATGTGACTCTCGGTGTACTTGTATTTATTGTTCTTCTCTGATTTGCTTCATTCCATTCCATTTCGAATCTCCTTATCAATTTTCGCCAGAACCGTGGACATTCAATCACGAAGTCATTTAATTGGACTTTACCCAGATCGTCGGTGGTGATGGATATTCAAATTTGGACGGTCTCATCTCGCTGTTTTGCATTGGTCTTTCAATTCATATTACACACAAACAAAATAAAATATCTAGAATTTTCACTCAATAAAATAATATTTAAAATTATGGACGAAAACTTCTCAGAGGAGCCTGGCCTATGTCCTTCAGTAGACTTAGACATGCTGATGATGATGAAAATAATATTTTCTACCTTTACAAATTTTACAATAATTTAAATCAATATATCAAGAAAGCCGGTGTGGCGGGTAATAATAACTTGTGCTCATAGCACTTGAGGGATGGAGTGCGCGTATAAGGCAATTAATAAACACCTGCGCGTTTCGTGCTCTAACTTCGCAACACACGATTGCCGGCTGCGAACTGCAAACTCGTGAAATTGCGTGCGGAGCTGTCGATTTATTGCTGATATCGAGCGCGCGTTCAAAATGTAATGTCACTCCAATTGTTCTTTGAAATAATTTGCACTCGAAATGAGCTCTGATTATCCGTAATTTTCCCCAATCCCCTTGCTTTCTTCTTCATATTATTATTAAAACGGCTTAACATCTACAATATAAAGCAAAATGAAACTTTTTATTCAAAATTTATTACTGTATTTTCTCTTAATCTCTTATTTTGTTTGGCTTCTCTGAAAGTATAAAGCGTTCGTAGGACAAACATTTCTAAATGAAAAAAATATACGTTTTTGCCTAAAAAATCGCTTATACGCGTGGTATCCTGTTGATAAATCATTAGAAAAAAAGGTAATATTCTCGCTCTGGGCACAAAACAATCCTTAAAAATTTAAAAACCCAGCAGATGGTGAACCCTAAAGGATCGCTTTAAAACGTTTTAATGCACCTTCATCACTCCGCACTGATGACAATGACTTTGGGTAACTGCAAATTTTTAGCAAAAATTAATGCTCAGTATAATCTTCCTATAAAAACCTTACCTATAACTAGTCTACTAACAAAAGAACACGATGCGTAGGATGCACAAAACAATACAAAATACAAAAATGTTCAACGTTTCCAACTAAAATATCGAATCAACTAGAAACCTAAGACCATGAACCATCATTGTATCGATTCTGATCATTACTCAATCCGCCTGAACGACTCGCTCGTTAGCCTCTGCCATTAACGGCGTTGTTTTATAACTAACTTATACCGTTTCCAGGAGTTAATCAACGTAGTAAAATCTTTTAACATAAAATCGACAGGACTACAGATTTCTCGACTAGATACAGACAATGAGAGTCAACAGTTAAAATTTATATCAACTTGTTGTTGTTCGGTAATCAAATTTCATTGTTTTTTAAACAAAGTTAAGGTCCGGCTCCAAGGCATTGACAATATTATGTAACCCTTACGAAATTTGAGGACATTTTTGTTTCAATATTATTATTGCTCTGAAACTTAAACCCTTATCGTAAACGTAAATCTATGTCGTCATCGTCAACCCCTTCATCGTTATTAGCTTCAGCTAATCGAAGTACCAGGACACAAGGTTCCACAGTTCCATGCCCTGGCCGCCTATGGGCAACAGCGTAGGTGGTGTTAGAGGCGTGACGATTATGGGCATAGACCCTTAAGTGAGGCCTAAGTCCAGCAGTGGACTGCAATAGGTTGATGATGATCCTGATGATAATGATAATGACAGGTTACCCTCATGTAAAAATTATTTGACAGTTAAAATCCTTATTGAAAATAATACAATACCACACTACAATTAATCTTGACTTGACTGTTTCCATGGCCGAGTGCTTGCAAGCGGGTCTGCTGATCGGGAGGTCTTAGGTTCAAGTCAAGGTCAAATTTTCTAACTTAGATTGTCTAGTAATAACCCGCAGTCTGGATATGTGCCCGGTGTATGGCAATAGGCTCACAACCTGTTCCATGGTGTGACGTAAACGTAACTGGTGAAACGTAACAATGTACTACTCTACTCCGCCTACCTTTTCAAGCATTACAGGCGTGATGTTACGTTTATGCTACGCGAATTACGTAATACTTTTACTCATGTGTCTTTGGTCCGTGAAGTAACAGTATTGTGCCCTTTACGGAAAAGATTCTTATTCATTTACGATATTATTTGTCCAGAAAATTGCGTATATATTTCGTGAAAGCTCAATTACGTCTGGGATTGGGGCGAAACTTATATAATACAGAACAAAACGTCTTGGTATTGCTTTCTTTGGTTATGCCGTACATATCAACCCATACACAATGGTTCCTGGAAGTGCTGTTAACATCCCTTCTATTATCTATTAACCATAATAAGAGCTATATATAATTGG
The DNA here is from genome assembly GCA_018245615.1 of Mimoniades ocyalus. NCBI lineage: Eukaryota > Metazoa > Arthropoda > Insecta > Lepidoptera > Hesperiidae > Mimoniades > Mimoniades ocyalus. Next base: position 7,003 of record DWDV01003632.1, on the reverse strand, counting down.
AAAAAAATTCCATGAGCTTTTATTTAATTTTACAAACGCTCTTTCCATTGTTATCTGCATGAAAATAATTGCAAATGACTTTTATTCCGTATTTATTATTATGGTATTATCGACTTTATCAATAGTTGAAAAGATCTGACGTTTTAGCTACGTGACACTCGCGGTGACCGCAGTCAACAACTTTGCACGCAGTGTAACGAGTTTTCAATTTACAATCTGTAGTATTGTTCAACGGAGTACGTAAAAAAGCGCGGGTATTTCACGGCTTCAAATTTCATGTTGGACTACAATATTGCGCAATATTAAGATACGTAATATCAATTGCTAATAAACCATTACATTCTAAAATAAAATAACAGCACCCCGTCAACCTGAAGAGAGTAAAAAAAAAACACCGTATACATTATTAAATTCTTCATTTTTATACATTAAGCTAAACAAAATCGTGTATAACCAAATCTCGAATAGAAAAGTGTAATGAAATAATGAGCTATTACAATATACATTTGTGCACACGTCGTAAAAACCCAATTCGCATACGGCTTTGTTTTGTGAAGTTCGAAAACGGCGTAGGAAAGTTTACAAGCATTTACTGCTTTATATTCGCAGACTTACCTCCCCTTGCTTCCTCATGGCTGTAAGCGCAAGTTACAATTACGTGCGACACCAACTTCGGTAGAAAGCGCTCATTGTCGTGGCGTGAAAATGCTTGGCGTTTTATTTTTATACAAATATTTTCTTTCCCTTTTTGGGTGCTCAAATAACATATTTATTATCGTTGCTACATATCATTATTGTTGTTAATAAACAAAAAGTCATGAATATGATTTAGTGTCGTACTGCATTATTTTGAAACCGTGGTATTATTATGTTGTATGCTATTAGTTACTGCTTTTTCCCGCAGATATTAATCCCTGTTTAAAAACAAAGTTTCTAATGTTTTATGAAAAGCATACGAATCTTAATCACTGCGATTTTCTATGATTGAGAGGTGTGTATATAGTATAATACCCATTAAAATATTTTAATTACACGATATTTTACAGCACAGACTAAACTCGATGTACCCTATTGATTTTTAAAACAAAATTGCAAATCAAAATTAGCAAACATTCAAAAATTTCAAAATGATAAAAAAATGGTATTGCCAACGCATTAAATCTTATCATAGTTTTATGAAGCAATGATATTTTTTCAAACCATACTACTTTTTATTTTGATTTGATGATGATTGATATTTTTTCAAACCATACCAAACTACGTTTTCTGTCAGTACTTTTACCCCTATATGCCGTGAGATATGACAGAAGAGATGACTTCCCATTAATAATATATGACGTTACACATTAGGGCCGCGCGCGGCGAAAAGCTTCCATAATTTAAGTAAAGTAAAGTAAAGGGTACTGTATAAAGAAATTGCAGTGGTCGGATGAAACGAGATTTATATATGGAATATACTCTACAAGAAACTCTTCAGTTTACCTGAATCAAAGCGACTATTAAAAATGCCGTTGAATTAAAGTTTATACACGTGTAATTATTTGAAAGTACATACGTAATATGGTATGTATTTATCCGAATGCTTATCTAAAACCATATAATGAAGGCACGTAATTAGTACGATTACGAGTATATTTCAATGTTGCTTACAAATAAAATAAATTTTAATTTAACGCGGTAATAAAACAACGTTATAACGAAGCACGTATTTTTTGTTGGTGGTCTTTTATTCAAGAATATTATTAATGGAAGTGTCAAGGTGTCTATTGTTAAAAGTTACGGAATATACATTTGAATTGAAGACTTGCTTCAGAAACTTTTTTGTCATGTCTGTTGATTTCAAATGGAATGCCATTGGCTCCAAGCGTTTGTACACAGATTAAAACAGCATTATAATATACTGTATTGTAACGGCAGATCTGTAGGTAATATCGTATAAATTTAATATCTGGGATAACACTATTCCATTGACCTCCAAAGTTAAGCGAGACCGACGGTGGTCGGCATCTGAAGGGTACCGCTAATAGCATTTTTTCGCAAGTATTTCGTAATTCGATGGGCACGTTAAAGATTCGAACCGGATTGGGTAAAAATAATTAATTTCCAAGGTTTTAAAACATTCTACACTTACGTACTGGCTACTGACCATATGTTTGCACTGGAGCAACGTGATGAAGTATTCTCGAGTCTACCGGAGCACTACAAAGACAGTGTGTAAATAAAAACGTTACAAACCTGATTATTTTGTGCACGTAATCATGCTACAAAAATTACAAAACTACGGAAATAGTCGAATTTGATAAACACGAGAAGATAGCTAAGAAAATCCAGCAGTAGTTCAATGTCAATCCAGTAGTGACTCAATGTAAATAAAAGTAGTAAGTCGTAAAACGGCAAAAATCACTGGTGTACTCGTTTCATTCCTCTAAAAGACAATTCGAATGCCAGCGTGACTCCCGAAGCGAAGATATTGCGGCCCCATATCTCTCTATTCAGAACGACATTACCGGAACGCGATCCGCTAATCCCGTATTAATAATGGGGGATATTACACTGTAAACCGATAAAATTGATTTATGTGACAAATATCAATCGTACCACTACCTAAATTTTGTACTGAGATATGATGACTAACGAAAGTATTACAGTTCATCAATATACTCTACTATATATGTATCGCGGGCTAGTTCATCATTACACAAGAATTTTGGATCAAGGTAATGAGCTAAGTTTTAATTTGTTACTTAATTTTCAACTACGTAAGTGAGATGTATCGAATTACAAAAATGTCTTTTGCCGTTAAACGTAACATAATACATAACATACATACATAAACAGTAATCATAACATAAAAGGAAAAAAGAAAATTTTAACTGTTTCCATTCATATTAGAAAGATAATAATTTAGATTAAACTGGATAGGGGGAATTGATTGAAATAATTAGAAATGAATCTATTAATATTTTTTAAAAATGTATTCAAAGGGTATACTAAAGAGTTTTATATCCAATCAGAAAACGGGTTTCTTAATTCCCTACGTTTGTCATGTGAAGATATTTATTCTAATATTAGTTACTTGCCGATATATTCATTGTCTGTATTTACTATGTTACTTACTTATTTTTATTCTGACGGCCGAATCGTTAGTCAGTGATGTTCAGAGACCAGAATTATTCTCTCATGTTTCGTAATATCGTAATACACAACATTTTTTCCAACGTTCAGCTTATGACAGGCTATTTATTTTACCTTCCTGACTATGAATAATTCTTAAGGTTGTACCTAATTGAATGAAGTCGACTTATTTTGCCAAGCTTATTCCTAAAGACATGAATGATATGAAAGTATTTATTCAATTTATGTAAGTCAAATCGTCTGAACTGTTACGCTTTTATATCGAAAACGGTTTCTGATACTAAGCAAAGCCTGTTGAGGTAGGTGGCCTTAAATGAAAAATTGTCCACGATTCTCGTGAAGATTTTCCGAAGCTCTGAGCTTAAATTCAGCTGGTAGTCGTTTTGTTTTGTTCGAACAGTACTCGTTTTATCCTGAGACGTACACTGGAAAACAAAAAAATCCGGACAAACGAAGTTACTATTAAGTCTCAACAGCCTCTATTCTCCGATTTTTATTGAAGCTATGTACTATTATCACTTTTGAGATGAGAGTGGATAAAGACGCTTACCAAATGGTGAAATTATCATCATCATCATCATAATCATCATAATCATCATCATCATCATCATCGTCATCATAATCATAATCATAATCATAATCATCATCATCATCATCATCATCATAATCATCAGCCTATTGCAGTCCACTGCTGCACACAGGTCTCTCCCTAGGAGTGTGTAGCGGTGATAGCGCAGTGGTAAGAAATGAGAACTCTCACTCCAGGCGGCCAGATACATATCCTAACGCACACCTCTTAAAATTAAGTATCACTTGATACAAAGGAAAATATCCTGAGGAAACCCATGCACCTGAGTTCTCAAAAAAAAGAAATTGTTCTCTAAAGCGTGTGAAGTCTGTGAACCGGCATGCGGCCAGTGTGGCAAGATTACGGCCTTAACCCTCTCATTCTGAGCGAAGACAAATATTCCAAGAGTAGAACGATGAAAAAGTCCGAAAAAACGAGTTTTTTTCCCCATAATCCCTACGCTGAATATGCTGGTTGAAGATTGTATTTTTCCCCAATTTTTCCCTAATTATACTACACTTACTTCAAAAACTGTAATCCTCGCCCTCAGATCGCTTTTAAGTACATAGTATCACAAAGGCTTAATAATAAAAGAAGCTCGCAAAGTATCTGCTGATTTATCGATATCTAAAATTCTCTATTTAGCATTTAAATACGCTAAATTAAAATCCATAAGACCAATATAAACTGACTTGGGACTAATATATTGTAAAAAAGAAATGAGATTTATAGCAAAAGCATTAGGACTTCAATAAAGAAATTGACTCGATCAGTACACAGTTTGATTGTACCAAATATTTATATAGGACATTGGCTGATCTATCACTATGCTATCCAGCTGTTTTCTAAAATCCCTACTGACGAAAATAAGTTTTATGTTTAAAGGAGTAAGATCTATTGTGCAATAACAGGTATTTTCGGATTAGGGAATTTCTCGCACCGTTAGACTTATTTAAATTCGGTGTACCGTATGCTCACAGTCAGAGTATCCGAAGCAGGGTCTTTCAATAGACGTTTTGCAACAGAGAATCCTTTTTATGGTTGCCGTCACAATATAAATAAAATAAACTGGGCACGACATTCCATTCAAAATCTCTTCAATATAAATTGTATTCATCTCAATTTTAATATTCATTACTTTTTTTAATATTGTACAATTAAAAAACGTAACAGCACGCCTGTAATTCCCGAAGAGAGGAGACAGAGGAGTGTAATGCACACCCATATTTCACCCGTTACGTTTACAAGTACATTTAATGATAGAAGAATTACAAATTAAGGTAAGATTCTAAACAAACAGATACAAGTACCTAATCATTTTTATCCACAAACAAATATATATGGATACTTAACGGTAGGATTCAAAGAAACTGCAGTCAATTTTACAATTTAAATTTAGTCTTCAAAAAACCAGCCATGTAGTTCATCCCAAGCCATCTCTAAGCAGATTGCGCTGTTATTTTCAGTTGAATTTTTATATCAATTTCCGCTTTTTAATTCATCTACTGTTACGATTACTTATTGATATATAAAAATATATATGATTAGCAATACCATAAAAATTGTGAGTTTACCATAGAGTGGAATTTTTTTTATGTTCCGAATTAACATTAGGAAGATGAACTTATCTATAATTTTTGCCTCTTAACAATTTACTTCGTCACCACAGTTCGGCTTCGTCTTGACCACGACGAAATATCTATATACACATTTATACGCTTAATGCAAGCACACATAAAACAATACATTTATATTTTAAGCGACAATTCAAAAACCAAATCAAATATTCACAAAGTTTATGTTCCAATTAACAGAAGCTTACAATTCCGTAATAATGATTAATTTATATTCTCATATAACATTTCTTTCGTATTCGGGGACTGTTATGTATACAAACAAAATGTCGATTATTTACTTAAAGCATAATGTCCCCAATTCCGATGTGGAAACGAAACTTCTCTGACAGGTTTCTGAATCCGGGGCGCATGTACGAGAGAGCTATGAATGTAGAAGTATTTCAGGTTTGTAAGAATAGAGATAAGATTCATTCAGCATTCATTCGTTCAGGCGTGATTACATAATAATTATTATGAATATATTGTAGGAATACATTCACACTGAATGTTTTCTTTGAATGGTACCGCGAAATAGCTCCACCTGTTGCTTTAAAAGCCGCATAACCGCCTGCAAGGTTTATTCCCGTCGTATAAAATGCTTGTAAAACGAACACGAGTTCTAACCTCAAGTCCAGCATCGATTCAAATTAATTTCCCGCTTTACCCTGATAGCTATTTACGATGTATAAGAAAAGGAGTTATGTTTACTCCTATTGATGTAATATTAAAAGCCAAATATATATGGAATATCACCGAATGTTCCATAAACACTCTACGAATATATTTTTTTGTTTATTACATTCCGATACAGTACAAAACGCGTTCAATATGACATTTGCGACCAACTAACTCAAACAAAACACATCAAAACAGGAGTATCAACTTAATCTAGTTGCAAATTAACATTAATAAACTGCAAACCACTGAACAAGTGCGTTGAACTATACTTAATAAAATAAACTACATCTCTGAATACAACTAGGTAGATTATTAACAGGGTTATATTCTCAAAGTCTGTTCTATATTACTGTAGTTTATACGCATTGGCAGCGCAAGTGATCTGCTTTAAACACCGTGGTGTTTATTACCCACCCTTGAACGAGTAAACGTTTATAGATTAATTTCTAGAACATTTTCATTCTTCGATACATACGAGTACGATTTAATTGTGTTGGTACGAGCAGTCGACTCTTATTGTAATGGTTAACAAGCGTTGCACCTCCTCGGATGCCTTCACAACAGCTTACAAGTACCTCCGTCAAGCCAATTGCAATTCAACGTGTTTTGATAATTTCAATGTAATACATTATTAATAAATTGTATTGGCCACTTTTATTGTCTGTAATAAATGACACGTGCGTGTTTTATACATAGAAGTGTATGTCATGGTAAGAAAATAAAGACATTCGTGCTATAAAAATCTTCCGTTTTACTTACAAACCAATAATAATAATCCGCAGTAGAATATTCCGAGGCATCTCCTAACTTCCTTGTTTCTGATAACATGTTAGGAACGTTCTGAAGTATTAATATTTGATACAAACTTATACATAGTTTTAGTGTTGACATATGCCAAAAAAAAGCCAGGTCCCTAGGAAATGTATATAGAGGGGAGGTCCAAAAGTTCGTGGAATGAAAGGGTTTTAAATAAAATAAAACTATAAATCTATTTTTCCTTTTCAAT
>DWDV01003631.1:0-10394 GCA_018245615.1 Mimoniades ocyalus | reverse complement strand
CATGGCCTGAGTTGTCGTATTAGTTCTGACACCTCAGGCAGCTACACCGGCTCACTGCGTGTTCATTTAACACCATATCAAAACTGCGTGTAGATAATAAATTGCCTGCATACTTATGTAAAGACGCGATGTACATTTAGGATCAACGAGCTGATATTATAAAGCTAAATTTTAAATTCTCCGTAACGTAACAGTAACGTAACGTAATATAAACGTAACAGTACTACATCCTCTGTCTACCCCTTCTATGAAATATAGTCACCATGTTATGAATCTTTCCTCTTAGGTTATGCGTGGTTGGACTTGTTTTTTACTGAGGCGATTTTAATACGGGCTTATATTGTCACTGTAACATACACATTGTTAGAATTGCCATTAAAAATCCTTCCTTTATATCAATTTGTGTTGAACTGTGCATATGTTTGTGTCTATGCCGTTCAATAATATGCATTAATAAATAGTTTTCCGTGTCAATTGCAAATGGATGTTTTTTGTTATGGCAAACTTTACGTTTTTTGTTATGGTACCTATGATAAGATGGTATTCAGATTTTTTTGTGTATGAGTACGCATTGCTTACATTTTTCTTATTAATAATATTCAATAACGTACAGAACAAAATCAATTAACACGTGTATTTGAATAAATATATATAACATAACTATCAATACTATCTTAAACCTCAATGTCTACTACACTATAGGTACTATCTAGAACTTAATATTCTTGCATTCAGAGTATTAGCCAGGACGTCGATAAGGGTAAGGGTTACATGACATATGAAGACCATTACCTTGAAGACGGAAATGAAAACAAAGGAAAAGTGACATAAGAAAGAAAAAGATAGAAAAACGAAACGTAAATTGTAGAGACGCATGACGTAAGAGCGAGCCGCACCACCGCTTGGATGTTTATCATAATACACCCACGGCTCTACACGATAGCATCTCGACACTGGACTCTTTGTCCCGCGCACCAAACGTAGCGTAGTCAGTCAGTCCGATTATGGACGGCTGATAATTATATCGAGTTACAATTTTAAATTGGACTACTGATATAGTTATTGTCTAACGAGCTCCAGTTGCGGTCCGAACACAATTTTGATTGGAGGTCATTGTGTGTAATCAAATAGGTGATGTCTGTCTTGTGCTTTTGTTTAATAAATACTCAACGAAAAAAAAATGGGTTTTTATTCATATTTAAGACAACGTAACCTCACGACTGTGTTTCCCCGAAGAGGTAGGCAGAGGAGTGTATCCTAAAAATAATTCATTAGGAATGAGGAGATGAAATTAGTGATATTGGCTTTTAATGCAACATTATATTTAAAATATAAAATTAAAAAGGACTGGGTCTCTACACTGTAAATATTTATCATCATCAGTCTATTGCAGCCTACAGCTAGAAAAAGGCACAAAGGTTTGGGAAACGCAGAGCACAGTTACTCGCCCTGCTTACACTGCTCCTCATAGGCAGCCAGGGTATTTAGCTGTGCCTAGGTAGACCGCGCCATACCGCGATCCGCCAGCGCCGGGTTTAGTCGCCTCTTACTACACCCTGTATCCCGTCACGAGGTCGGCGAATATATCTGACTCCGCCTCCACACGGGGCATGTTATATCGTCTTATTGGTTCTTATGATGCCTTATTAGCGGATTTATTATGCAATGGTACTTACGTTAACGAAAAATAATTTATGCATTAGTTCTAATTGACAACATTTTTTAGGAATTATAAATTGCTGTTTAGGAGACGTGACAGTGAGATCGCGGAAATAGCGCGATGAGAGAAATGACATGTGTCATAAGTCAACGGTAGTAATGTAAACCTATTCGGTTTCTTTGCACGTTGACGTTACGTTATAACTACGAGTAGGTATGTACATTCTCTACAGTAAACATTGTAGGGTTTCCAAGAGTATTTACAGCATATATGTACATATTTTTTTCAACTAAATAAATATCTCTGCTAATCATATAAATTCAATTATGTATGCACAAATAATAAAATGTATTTCAGTCTGTACGTAATAAAATAGAAATTTTGTATTTGTATAATTAACTTTAAACATTTTAATTAAAGTTGTATATTAGTAAATTAGGTTCATTTAGTACAACTTTGAGTGCTTTTAAAGAAAAGTTCATTATATGTTGAAAATAAAACGTAAACGTAATCACGCCTGTAACCCCCGAAGAGGTAGGCAGGTGATTGTAGTACAGTACCACGTTTCAGCAGTTACGTTTACGTCTCACTGTGGAATAGGTGGTAAGTCTATTGCCATACACAAAGCACAAATCAAGACTCCGACCCATTAAAAAAGGAATTTCACTTTAGAAAATCCAATAATAGACGACACAATAGGGATCGGCTACAGGAGTTCTCTATCAGCAGTCGCATTTGCATTATTTGCAGTCACTCGACCAACCAGGTAGTTAATAATAATGATTATTATAAGAATAATAATATAAAGCGAGAACTAGTTCTAGCACATTAATTGTTACAGTATATTTAAAATTTTTAGTGCCGTACATTAATATTTAAAATTAACTGAAACACAACGTTAAAACCGTTACTACAGAAACGCTAAAAACGCGGACAGTTTCACCGTTCACGGACCGTTCGAAACTCAAACGTAGAACACACGCCGAGTAAATAAATAATGGCACCTATTACTTGTTGGGAGCACAACGATCAAAGCATTTCCTTTCCGAGCGATCGACATCCGGTCAGCAAACGGATACGTCGAAGACGGTCCACTGTACAGCCTTAGGAGTATTGTGTCTAAGTATTTTAAGACATACATACAATACAATATGAGACCTGTATAAATACATTAGAAAACAACATAGGATTAATATGAATATCCTCTGAAAATAAAATTGTAAACATTGACAGTATAATTAACGTAATTGTTAACTTAGCATTTAAATATACATATTATTATGTTGTCTATTGGAATGATTATTTGAAAGTTAAGGTATTTACATTAAGTTAAATTAATTTTATCGTTAGGTACATTTGTTTGAAACTAAAAAAACCCATTATATACGACTTATCCGTCACATTCGCAACGATAGTGTACAACGGTATTTTGAAGTAAACATAACAACAAATGTAAATTTCGTGTATTGTGTGACGATTGGCTTCTAACATGTTTATCAAATAGTTGAGTGAAATTCGTTATTAAATTCGACTGTTGTGCATAGAAGTATGACACAGATATTGATATGTATGACACAGATAGTACTGTAGATATTGAACATTTAGTAGAATTGAACGGGGAAATCTGTTTGTCATAGAGAAGTAAAACGAAGCGGTTTTAACGCTGGCGATGCGGTGCCCCATCGGATCGAAGATCTCTCTTTAATTATATTGTTATGTCGATCGACGGAGGTCGTGAGGTTATACCAAATAGATTATCTGTAGACGATATTGTGCTGCCGCTCTGTGAATAGCCCCCTTTCATATCTAACGCTATATCGAATTCTTTTTAGGAACCGCCCGCGGTCATTACAGCTGAGACCGGATTCTGATTGCCTTTTTGTAATTTGTTTTGTTGTTCAAATTATTTTTTCTTGGATTATATTGTTGTCTTGGGCCGTTGTACGTGTTGTTTAATTGTGTTGTTTAGTTTAACAAATGGCTTGTTTGCTTTGAGTTGTTATAACTGCTCAATATTCGTTCTAATGTCAATGTATCAAGACAGTGTTTTCCAATCGGACCTTGATAAAAATTGCTTTATAGAGGTTTAAGTAGTGTAATCCGTGGTGAGTGTTTTAGTGAGTGAGTTGGTAACTTAGAGCACGTCAACCTGAAGGATGATAATACTAAATTATTCTATTGGAGTACCTATTGCTTGGAATGAATCGTTGATGAGCGATAAAGTTGTCTATAGTAAAAAAATTGTCTGTGTGTATTATACAATAAATAATGTGGTATAATTAGTAAAACAAAATAACCAAAAAAATCATTAAAGAGAATTAGACTTAACTTGAACTTAATTATATTTATAAATGTCATTACGCAAAAAGTTGATTTATATTTGATTTAATCACGAACCATTGATATATATTTAATACTATTTATAATATGGTGTAATGAAATAGAGCATACTTGAAAATCTATCTTCTCATTTAATTAGCTTTAAAAATATAATGACAAAACTGGATGGCGCACTGGCTCATATAATGCACACTTGTACAACATCTGGTTATAATACTAGTGATTATGTTGGTTATAAGGCTTAATTCGTATAATTTGTTACGAGCAATGCCCAAATTTGTAATTACATTGCAACAACACTGACATGGCATGTCAAAATAATGAACAAAAGGAAGACAAAAATGCGCTGCAACAAGTTTGCATAACCACATCCACGGGGGCGCTGCGGTCTGCGCGCGCGCACCTGTCGCGATTACATACGCCGGCGACACGCACGTACACTGCGCTGATAATCTACACCGACTGTCAAAACACAAGCCAATAAATCGCGTATTACGCTAAATCGAAGACCGAGATTCGCGTGCAACGATTCCGCGAACAATTTATACACAGGCTAGAGAAATAATACACGCCATCATTCATAAATGTATGCAAATATGCCGCTTATCGCGATTGCATAAGCGCTCGGAATTGCTTGTACATTTCCTTGTCTGTGATGTGCGTTGTCTCGCGCTCGTGCCGTTGTACGTACGTACGTCTAATTTCGGTCCACAAAAACATCGTTAGCTTCATTGAGTGGGTGACGGTTTCGTCAGCCATTTGTTCTGGTTGAAATCGCCGTGATTATGTTATTATTTTTACTTTCAACTTTTGTTTTAACGATGTAATTACACGTAAGCGCGTTCAATAGCAACGGGAGACAAGTATATTGACATATACTCGTAGCTTTGTACTATGTCTATATTTTAGAACAAATAATTTAAGGTAGGATCCGCTCTTCAGGGGTCATATATTCGATGTCGTCGACAGCAACATCATGGTTTTTTTATCATCCACCGTTGGGTACTGATCTCTTATTGGAATTATTAATATAACTATTGTATAGCAAATACTGGATTGACAGACTTCCCACGTATTAAAGAACTTTACGAAAAACTATTATTTTTTATTGTTAAGGTTTTCTTTCGCAGTACTAACAACTAATATTTAATATCAGAAATGCAAATAACTTTGTAAAGTCAAACGGGTGTGCCAGGTTTTTGAACCTAAACCTCCGGAGTGGGAGGCTGAAATTGAAACCGTTAGTGTGTCATAACTGAGAAGTGGACTCGAAGTTATAAGGATTTCAATTTTATACCTATTACTTTTGACTGCCTCGTTGGTCGTGTTTGATACAAGCGCGACTACCGATCGACAGGTCCTGGGTTCAAAACTCGGGTCGGGCATTATGGGATTTTTATAATTTAGATTTCCTAGTAGTGCCTCGGAGCCTGCATTCGTGCCCGGTGTATGGCAGTAGGCTCACAACCTACCTACTTCATTGTGGGACGCAAACGTAACTGGTGAAATGTGGAAGTGTACTACACTGCTCTGCCAATCTCTTCGGGGATTACAGGCGTTATGTTACGTTCAATGTTACATTACATTAGACAAATGTCTATGGGATGAAACGAGTATTTAACATAAGAGTCAGCAAGCCCGTACCTACGCTAACAAATATAAAAAGAAGTAATTACACGTCACGGATCCTAATCGCAGGCCATCAATTTGAATTGAATGAAGCCACATTTTGCCCCCTAAGGGTTCAAATCACGGTGAATCTGAACGGAATTTATGTGAAGTCTCGGAATGACAAGCGCAAGATGTAATGGCATACAGAACACCTACTCAAAGCTGCGAAGCATGATGGATCGGTCCGCGAGCGCCCAACAGGATCGACTTGCCATTTACAGGCTATTTGTTAATATGTAAAACATTCGCCATAAATTATTGAGATCAATACACAACGACAATAATGTGCTTCAATGTTGCGGGCGTTTCGAAAATTTCACATATTCTCTCGTTTCACAGCTCAGATGTAGGAATACTTTTCTTTTCCCCGTTGACACATTTAAGTCGATTGCTCAGTTGAGCTCTGGCTCCATTTTTCTTACGAATATGAGAAGTGCTTAAGTAATTAAAGATACCCTGCCCAAGTATAGTGGAAAAAGTGAAACCCACAGTTGTTTCTATAACTTGACCTTATGGAGATAGATCAAATTTTCCTTTAAGTACAACGTGTCCTTAAATAATGAAGTGAGTGATGAATGTCGAAAAAGCATCGGAGGTCTGCAAGGAAAGAGTTATTTGGCACTCGGTACCCTCTGCCTACTCCGAATGCGATGGTCCTGGCGTGAAGATATGTGTATACTTTTAATTTGTAGTTGGCGTGTACCTGCAGTACGTGAATATTGAGACGGTGTCAACGAGGTGTGAGGTCGAGGTGATTCTAATGGACACGTAGCTGGGCGCGGCATCCTTCGCCACGCCCCGTTATTTGCAATTTTGTGTAGGTACAGTTTACAAGCGTAATTAAACCTAACGGTGGTCGAGAATTAAGCTTTAAAACTTTATTATGCAATTATAAATGATAGTTTGTATAAAATTAGATACTACATATTATGTAGGTAAAATGTAACATGTTTGTTTTTGCGATACGCGGGCAAGCGTTGATGCCGGTGTTCTCGAACGCGAGTCGCGGGTACAATTCGGTGATTGTCCACCGTTAGTCGCGTACAATTGGCCGCCCGGGGGCAGAGACAATGCGACCTCGCGTGCCTCTACGTGACATTTAGCCCGCGACCTTTCTCATATTTCGGGGTCCGATCAACTCCTACAACGCATTATTATTCAACGTATTATCTAAAGTTCGAGTTCGAGCGGCCCACGACGCGCCCACACGGACCAGACAAACTAGATCTCGTATTATTTATTCCCCGCTTTATTGTTGCGAGTTTTTTGTGTCGTGTATCGAGTTCTCGGAGTAATCGGTTTGTTTATTGCTCGAGATTTTGTCGGTGCGTCGAGAATGTTTAATGTTAAATGGCCATTTTGAGACCGTGTTAGCTTGTTGTTTATTCGATTAGTCTAATATATAGACTTTCTGATATGTTATAAATAATAAAATATATATATTTTGACATATAAAAAATAATTCGACTAAACAACATAGTTCAATAGAAGTACATTTTGTTATCAAGAGTAAGAAAAAACGGTTTTTAAATAAACTATCTTACTTTGCTTAGCTTACTTCGTTTGCCACTGAGTGTACCGTTTAGAACTTTACCAGCTATACGGTTACAGGGTGGAAATCTTTTATGATAATGATTTTATTACAAAAGCACCATAAAGTAAATGAGGTTTAAGTCTCATTAAATACATAATGGTCATTGGATAATATATTATTATTAACTATCAATATATATCTGTGATGTCAGGAAACCATTTTATGACACCGTCTTCTCGGGATTTCATGTTTGTTTTCATAACATAAGATAATGACTTTATATTTAATCGGCAAATAAACGCGTTAAATTAACTTCGAAAATTTAGTTGCAATGCTTGACTTGCACGCGCGGCCATTTCAATTACAATTATCTCGTGATGGAAACATTAAATGTGATATCATGTGACATTTACTTGGCCTCAGCTCACTCGTATATTGTTTTCGGATCGTTAAATTTCAAGATTAATTAGATTTTGCAATTGTCACAACACCATCAAATAATATGTTAGTTTAGGACAATATCGCAGTAGCACTTGTACTTATTAGCAAAATCGACTGACGTGTGTTTTTAATGTGGTCAGAATATTACAACATTTGACACAAAATAACTGATAATGACGACATTATCTCGTGGATTGCTTGTAGTGTAAAAATGACTTTAACAACTTGGCAGTAACTAACTATCTGTCGCTAGTATAAATATGTGGCTTGTTTTTTTTTTAATTTCCATCCACAACCCCTGCGTGTTATCTTGACACCTATTTGATGATGTCACAGCGGCGTGTTCGTACGGTGCGAAAAAAATTATTGTCAGGTTTTTCAAAGACCTCAAAAGATAGTAGTTAAATTTAAAAATAATGATACTGAATCATCAAAATAACTACTTATTGGTAGGTACATAGCACTCGTTTATCACGCACGGCTTGTACCAAGCTTTATGTGATCATGTGATCATATAACCGTTGTGATCACATTGATGTTGTATTGATTACGTATTAGTACTCGTAGACTGAACATTTTCGGTAAATTTAAACGAATATATAATGGATTTCACAGAGCACAGATATTATAATTTGTAGGTAACTTTCATAAGGTATATGTATGTGGGTTATATATGTATCTATCTGTATGTGGCTCGGAGTCTGGATGTGCCTACTGTATGGCAATAGGTTCACTTCCTAGGCTCCATAACAAGACGTAAACGTAACTGGTGAAACGTGGGGCTATAATAAACACCTCTGCCTACTACGTCCGGGATTACAGGTGTGATGTTACGTTCCATGTTACGTCTACTAGACTAATGCGAATGGTGATATTGATAAAAATAGAAGGTGTAAAAAAAATTGTTAATGTATAAAAAACTGTCAATGTAAATGCTAATGTCACTGAAACGACTATTCTCTAAATTATCACAAGTAGCGATTCCCCTTTTGCTGTTTAAAAGACTATTTTAAACATCATGTATAAGATAGGTAATTTATAGAACTGTATTAACGTCCTGTATAGCGAGCGGTGAAGAATAATAACCTGACTTGCGTGATTATGACTAACGTAGATTCTAAAAATATTTTATGGCTATAAATGAGACTAGCAAATTGTGACAGAAAATTTTAAAACCAATTATGATTATAGCCGTGACAAATTCGTATTACAGTCGAAGCAAAGGGTCTCTGAGTTAAATAAACACATTACATTCTCGTATGTCGTTCTGTCAAGGTTTTTAATTTAATGTTTAAAGTATTTTCACTAAACATTAAGTATCGAAGTATTAACATTAAATATCATTTTTTTTATGCGAAAGTGATGTAAAAGGTATACAAGTGAGTTTTATTTGTCCCTTTACATTGTCCCTATTGTTTTCTTTATATGCATTGTGTTAGTACAATTAATTGTCGGCTTTCATAATCAGTTACTTAGTGTAGTTTCTTGTCGAATTCCTTTAGCGCTGATACCTACTTAGGATTAGTGTTAACTAACATCTACGTAGATCCTAGTGGATAGCCTAGTAACACTAGTAACATTCAAATATATGTATATATTATACAATGCGGATTCTTTAGCCCTTTGTTGCATGTTTACATATAATATAGCAACCGAATACACCATGTTGAAACTGCAAGTGACGCTCGGCGATGGCATTAGTAGCCTGCAGAGGCAATCGAGCTAAATTACGCGCGCTCCCAGCGGACGACGAGAGCCGATCTGTTAGCCTCAAGCCTCAAGGGGATTATTAAAACCACGCCGGTCGGGTAAGTCGGTTGTTTCCAACTGGTCCTTAGTTTATGAGTGTGTCTTGTAATTAGTATTAACTATGAAGCAATAAATCATTTATATCGTAACACGATTGCGTATTCACATAAAATTCTGCATGCTCTACGCTTGCAATGAGCTCAGTGCTTGTAAGTTGCATCGTCAGGGGCAAAATTTACGTTTAGTTCTGACGTTTAGATGTTTCCTTCTTTTATTAAAACAGTCTCGTAGGGCAGAAGTGAAATATACTGCGCCTATGCAGTGTCACTTTATATGTAATAAAGCTTTGTGTACAGTATTGACTAGCAGTAAATACTGTGTTTAATGAATATCTTTGTTCACTCGGATATTACGTTTATAAAACATAAATATTCCTTATGCAAATATGGAAAGACACGTGAATATAGATTAGATGGAGTAAGATATGTTTTTATGCAATTTAGCAATGGAGAAGTAGAGTTGTTCTGGAGATACTATGATGATTCCTTAGTATGATTTTAGCCTTTGATTCTCCCATTTTGTTTTTTTCTAAGTTACATGTTTCCCTTCCACTATGTGTCTGTGTTGTATATATAAGTTATATACAAAATCTGACATGGAAGAGATCAGTAGTAACCGATAAAGTCGCATTTCGTACCTTCCAGTTTTAAGATTTCCTTATAACTTCTGACAATTTATTGTATAAAATAGAATTTTAATATACTATTATCATAATATATAAACATAATAAAACGGGTGAGTAACTACATTCCTCTGTTTACCAATCCGGGGAAATTTAGTCGATGTGTCGATTTGTACTCCAGCCTAAGTGATGTATAGATTTTTAATGTCGCAAATACGGCGACAACGGAGTGCAAAGGGATATATAATAATATCTCGGGACATCTTCACACACGGCCATCTGTCCCAAACTAAGCGTCAAGAGAGCTTGTGGTATGA
>DWDV01003630.1:0-10395 GCA_018245615.1 Mimoniades ocyalus | reverse complement strand
ATCCAATAGTGCTCGACCCAGTATTTGAACCCAGGACTTCCCGATCGACAGTCGCGCTTGCACCCAACACGACCAACATTATTGCATATGCCGTAATTTATTGTGATATCAAACGCCGTATGGTATAATAAATAAAAAAATAGATATTATAATTGATCAAATGCTATAAATTTCTTGATGAGCCGTCGATCTAGTCAGGACCGCGCGAATTGATAATTCCAAAAAATAGTGTCGGGACTAATTGCAACGTACGGAGGCAACTCATGTCCGACAGTGAACTTCTTTGGGCTGAAATGACGATGATGACGAATATGTACAAACATAATATCCATTTAATATGTAAATTGTTTCAAAAAACAAATATAATAGCGTTCGCATTTATTTTACCGTCTAGGAACTGTGTTAAAGCCAAGAAAACGGAAAGAAAATTGTATTATGTTCCAGCGAAGGCTGTAATTGATGTCATTGTGAGTTCTCTTTCGCAAGCGCTTAAACGAATATTTTTAAAGGTGGTAGAAAATCTACTATTGTACCTAACGGAATAGTTTCTGTCTGGTCCATTATAAAATATACCCAACGGGTCACATTAAGATTTATTACAATAAAAATATCAGAGAATAAAATTTCATCACCATGTTTACAACTGCCTGAAGTGGAATATAATATTTATGCGATGTAATTTTCTTTTGTGTTTACGAAGTGCAAACACTTGATCGTTTCAATTACGTTTTTGAACAGAATTGGGTCTGCACCTAAATGTGGGACTGTTACATAAAATTGCTGGTTGATTGCGCGCGCACTGAAATTTTTAGTCCTAGCCAAATTGGTCACAATTAATGTGATGAGCAATGTTAGGTAATTCGCGAATACGAGAAAATTGTCACTACTGTCGTTGTCACAATACAACGTTTCATGTAATAAACAAGTTATATGTATAAGTACTTTTACTCTTAAATACGACGTTATTATGACGTGAAAATATTTAGCATACATTTTTGTGGCAGAATGGATAAATCTAAATAAACTGAAACCCAGGTATATTTATTATGTAATGCGATATAGACGACTGAGAACTTCTTACCATAAATCTGAGAGCCGTATGAGAAGCACAAAAGCTATTATTTCTTGAAAATGTAAAATTTAATTAATAACACGTAATTTTGATAGAAATCAAACGAATAACGTAATAAAACGTATGAGAGGACAATTTGAACAGCCTTTTGCTTATAATAGTAATCTTGACGTGCATTTAAAACATATAACACCATACCTTACTGATTTACTGTAAAAGCTTATACAGCATGTAACCACAAAATTTCTCGAACAATCTAGGAAAATGAATATGAGATAGAAGATAATGATTTGCATTTGTCTCATGTTTGACATTTGAACATTGACATTATTGTCATTTGAATCATGTCATAGACAATGATACATGATATGTAAACATAAGAGCATATACGGAGTGGAAAACTGTACCAACCGTGTATTCAAAGTGTGAATGTCTGAAACAGTTACACGGCGATATAAATAAACGGTGCAAAAAAACCGATAAATATATCACTTAAAATCCTGTAAGCAATTTGTACTCGTGATTGGTACATCAATAACAATTATATGGCAAATCGCGTAGTATTCCAACAGTGGGACTAGGGAAACAAATTTAAATTAGGGAGCCAGTTGGAAATGTTTACTTTGCAAACGTAAGTACCTATAAATAATATATATTATACTATTTTAATCAAATATTATGCAACTTAACAGTAATGAAATCAATCTTTTCAACTCGTTGCGAATTTAACGTAGTGATTTAAAAAAAGAAATTCACTGAGATATGGCGCGCTGATGAAATTTCATTTGGGTAATTAATTCACGCGTAATGGTAAGTAACATCACGCCAGTACGTCTCACCGGCTCCGTTAAACCCCAGTTTGGATTAAGGTATGAGCTTATAGCCCTACGCTGGGCACAAAGCCTGACTCCGAGCCACTAGTAAATAATTTGTAATATAAAATCTTAGTTAGAAAAATCCCATAGTACCCGGACCTCTGGATCAGCAGTCGCGCTTGCAACCAGTCGACCACCCATTCAATTAAATTTATGTTTAATAAAATCGCACGTTCCAGTAAGCAACTTTCTCCTATCTTTTTTTCACACACAAATAAATGGAAAAAGCAATATGAAATATGATTTTTCCAGTCTTTTGGCACATCTAAAATTAATTAATGCCGATTTACCTAAACAACAATAGTGTATATTATCAGGTAGGTCAAACATTTTATGGTAATAATATTCCGAATGTACAAGCGTGCTTTTATTCAGGTTAAAGCCGGCTTTCAATACCTACACAGTTTTACTGTGAAACGAATGTCGGCAACTCGTAGAAATCGAATCAAATCCCGTCGGAGCAAGCCCAGATGGAAGCACCGTGATACCAGGGATTAAATGCAACATTGATCCAGGATTTCAAATACACAATATAGAATACTTTATGATGTTACCTCCTTGAGAGAATATATAAATGTTATTCGTAAATAATTTATTTGAAATGAGAAATACATACGTTATTGTCAAGCGGAATACCCCGTCATGGTTCCAACGAGCCATAAATAGTTTATGACCGCTAGTTACATTTTCGTGTACCTACCGTTGACTGGCCGCAAGGCTGTAAATGTTTGTCAAAGGTTCGACCGCGCAATGTGCGCTACGTAATATGAAGTTGTATCATATGTATGACGTGATTGCGGACGAGAATTCTAAGAAAACAGACCGTGAAACATAAGACGTAATTCACGGGACGTGACTGAACGCCAGCCTTTGCGCCCTCGCCGTATTATACAGATGAAATTCGTTGAATCAAATTACATATCGCTATTCAAATATTTTGCCCGAACGCCGAAGAGAATTATGTATGTACATAGCTAATTTCGCACCTTCTATATTGGATGCCTGTTTACGACTTTAGTACATTCGAATTGTAGATCCGTCGCAATCAATGTTATAAAGTTACTTAATAAAAAAATGTTGGCAGGCATAAAATATTTGATTACACTTTTCATTAGCGTATTTGTTTGGCATCACAGTCTATATGTATTCGTTTCACAATGCTAGGAGCCGTTCTGATTTCAAAGGTGACAACCGTTCTGATTTCAAGGTGGTAATCAACACTAAGACAATATGGCTTTACTTGAATGGTAATACTTGGACGCCAACGCTGGCGCGTGCCTTCAAAAAAATCAATACCAGCCGCACGCCGCGACAGCGGTTAAACAGTAACACCGAATGATTACCTCAAGTAATATGACTCAACACAAAAAAATACTAATGAAATAGTTACACCGTACAACGCATGTTTAGTGACGCTACGCACGCTACAGACATTAACCAACGTTCAATTAATCATTTAAACTACCTATTTTTTACCTTTTTCAACTGGTCAAATGGTAGAAAATGCCAATTGGCA
This sequence comes from Mimoniades ocyalus, assembly GCA_018245615.1. Lineage (NCBI taxonomy): Eukaryota > Metazoa > Arthropoda > Insecta > Lepidoptera > Hesperiidae > Mimoniades > Mimoniades ocyalus. The sequence goes on along the minus strand of DWDV01003630.1, from coordinate 6,932 downwards.
TTAAGTCTGCCCTTTGTTAATACAATAAATGATTGATACATATTTTAATTATTTTATAACACATGACGTTTCAAAGTTCATGGCAATTTAATCGGATTAATTATAGCAGATATTTATGGTATGGTTAATTGCTATGTGGTACAAGATAGTTCATGAGAATTGTAGGGTTCTACAATTATATAACGTCACGTTATATCGTAGCGAGCGCAACGCCAAACCGCCATAGGGAACTCAAGAGGCCATTAGCCAGCTGGTCGAGGATAATAGATGTGTTATACAATATGCAACGTGCTGGAAAACGGTTTTTGTTGGAACTTTACTTTCTGTAAAGTTTCTTTTTTTTCTATTGCTATTATTAAGTATTGCTGCAGAATGTGACTTTATATAGGTTGCTATTGCTATTTTTAAGTTTTTCTACAAAATGTTATGTACGTAGCTATTTCAATTGTTAAATATTGATAACGCCAGGCCTAAACTGTTTTTTGCCGGCCCCGTTAGGAACCTAGCGTGACCTCATAACAATACAAGAATAATATAAGCTATAGTTTCAAAATTTCACTTTATATAGACAAATATTTCTGTTGATATTAATATTTTACGACGTCCCTGACGTTATAAAATAATAGAACAATGTACCTATATATAATGTTTAAAATATTAAAGGCAGATACATTACTTACATGTAAACTTAAAATTATAGAGCAACTAAAGCTCATGATCCAGCGCGACTGCGAAAGCCCTTCAAGGGTTTAAGTTGGCGTTCACGGATAAAGATATACGGATTAATTGTACGTAAGATAATTTATTATAAGTCTTTGTGTTACAATTCAGCGGTTCATACCTTAGACAGTGGACCTTCGTTCTTTTACTTTATCATTGTATCGTCGTATTATACGAACCCTGCTCACTCTTTATGAACGTATATCAGTAATAACTGTTCAGGTTTTATAGCGTGAACCTGTATCTTTATAAGATATGAGATATAATAGGATAAGTAGAATAAGCAAGAATAACTTGTATAAGCAAGAAACTTATCAACCTAACCAGATTAGATCTAAATACATATGTACCAACAAACAATATTTATTAAATCAAATTAAATTTTGTTTAAATTGCTAAAACAATAATTTTCTTGGAAAACTTTTTATATATTTTATATCAGTGACAAAGAAAAACTATTCACCGTTAGTATCGAAGTACATAAATAAGTGATACGAATATTAAATCATTATAAAATGTAACGACAAACGTAGCAAAAAGAATGGACGCCAGTAGCGTAACATAACAGATTTATACGGCGAGTGTAAATAGTAGAGCTGTAGCTGTAGTGGAGGAAGCAGACCCGAACGTATATTCGTGGATAAGTTCGCAGATAACAGAAAGCCAGGTCAAAAATTCAGACTTTACTGAATGTAGAAGAGACAAAAAAACCTGCCAGCACCGTATCAGAAGGAAACCTGTACAGTCTCCGTACGGTACTGCTGGATGTTGCGCGGAATTAAAATAAAAGGAATGTATTTTACAGGCGATGGTGTAACAGCAGACAGGAAGATGATTGAACCAAAACCTATGCAATCAATCAAAACATGAATTAGTTTTTTAAAGGGTACTGAACAAAACCCTTAATCTTTGACTACCCCTGTAGGAAAAAGAATTGACAATATGTATATATGTAACAAGAAACAAAGATAATCCATAAATATATTATGTCAAATTATTATACTTATTGTTAGTCGAATCAACTTAGACGATCCTTCCGCTTAGATAAATAGGTAGAGATAAAATGCGGCAGTGTTTCATAGTAAACGGCTGATCAGAATAACATAACGTAACAGCACGCAATTATTTCTCCCAAACGGTAGGCAAAAGAGTGTAGTACAGATCAAAATAAGTTGCAAGTATTCGAAACCTAGATAGGTGTCGGACTGTTTGCCACGATGCGTGACGTCCAGCAAGTTAGTACATCAGCTCAACTGACCCTGATAATTGGACACACGGCCCTCACGCCGCGAGGGGCTGTAGCGGACACGTCGCCTAATGTGATTTATGGAAGGTTGATGTTGTCAACAGGCGGTTGGCCGAGAATCATACTCTACGACAATAATAATAGCAATGTTTATTTGCGTAGAATGAGCCATACAAAAAAGATGTTATATAATTTGAATGTATATCAAACATTGGAATATACATCAGACATTGAAATATACACTGTACACTGTGATATATGTATACCACACATTGAAATGTATAAGGTCACAACCTACTCCTCAACCTACCTCTTCGGGGACTACAGGTTTGATGATACGGTTTTTCTTGATGTCACGCTTAAGGTAACTGATGAAACATTGAAGTGTACTACACTCCTCTGCTTACTCCTTTAGGGAAATATTAGTATGATCCTAATTTCTTTCTTATTCCGCTAAAAACTCGTAGCGTACAATAATTTTTCATTTAATTTTTAGATAATATACCACGTCGCGTCATTTCACTCTTTGCTTATGTTCATTTCACGGTACCAAAACCATGTAGCGTAGTAAGTAATGTTTAACTTCTTAATTATATGCGTAACACAAAGTCGCTCGGCGGATAATAACAGGAGTTACGTTATAAACTGTATCGTGGGCGTTTGTATCACTAATATGACATTGAAATGATTTATTTGAAATGATTTAAAGTCACACTTCGGGCGAAGCGAAACATTTTCAGTCTACCTCAGACAAAATTTCAAAGCTTATAAAAGTTAATTTCCGTACCTATAGTCACGTACGACTTATTAATTTCAGCAAAATATTAAATTATATCGATTTAAAATGCGAAAATACCATATTTTCATACAACGCTAACTTGCTGTGTGATTGCAACAATGACATTTATTTCACTGCAAGTTTTAAATACATATATTTCTTTAGTAACTCGTATGCAAAATGATGATCTACGAGTTGATCTAGAAGATGGAATTAATACACTCATCGTTCATTTCATTCGTTTTGATCTACGGATAGCTGAATGTGAAAATGCAAAACAGTTTGATACTGGCTTTGATAAGTTAGAGAGATCATTAAATACACAAAAGTAAAGAGCAATTCTATGTGTAAAGATTCCTCAGTTAGAATCGAAAACGGTTCCAATCCTAATTGAAGAGTCGCCAATCATTAAATCTAATCGAATTGTTATCTTTTTCCAGTTCACCTAAGTGTTTCCCCGTCGACGGTTTAAAGCTTTAATTAAAACATAATTAAAATTCACTAAGACAGAGTTCAGAGACAATACCGATATTGATGACTCTGACGACATCGAACGCTTTAGAGGCATTGGCAATAAAAGATAATTAGAAATGTTTTAGTTGGACTTAAATGTCTTATATTAAAAATTAAATGAAATTACCCTTCATTGAAGTTAATCATATCCGTTTAAGAAATTATTATCTTTTAGGTATGTAACGATAGAGACATCTGGCACTCAGTGCTTCCCGCCTAACCCATGAGGGATCTGGCGTGAAGATATGTATGTATATATGTATCTTTTAAAATAGATTCTTAGTTTAAACAAAATATCTCGCTAATACTAAATAATTGTACACGGAATATGCGAGAGGGAAAATCAAAAGCAGATAATTCAAATGATGGATAGAAAAAGCATCTCATGTCTAAGGTAGGGGGCAGGCAGGTAAGGTAAGAGGTAGTGAGGTACCCGGCGTAATCATATAAGAATAAAAATAATTTTATTAATAGCAGTAGTTAAAAAAGATTCTAACAAAACTCTGACACCAGTGCAACCAACACCTCGTATAGATTACAAGCATATTAATATAACTTGGCACATAAAGGTAACACTGTTATTGGTGTTGCGGGTTTTTTTATATCATTTCTATGTGCTAAAAGTATAATTAGAAGTTGCTGAATGCTATACGTTTTTATATATTCGTATGTGCAAGACAAGTTGGGATTGCAATATTTTATAAACCAATTCGCAATTCAACTATGGTATTTAATATCTACGCGAGGAATTTGTGTAATATTATTGTTGTTAAATCAGTCTGAACAGGAAAGTGGAAAATTTCTATCTTTACAGATTTGACTTGCTTCTTCCAACATCGTCACTCATCACAAAAATTTCGGACACTTCAAATTCACTTATTATGTCTTATATTATGATTATTATTAATAGTTATGATTAACATGTTACATCCTTTATACGTTTCAGTTCTGTTTCTATTCCGCAACTACATGAAATCCAGATTATGATTCACCACATGGCTTCAATGCGGATGGGCGAAGTATTAAAAATACCACCCGTAACAATTAACTTTTCATATGTATAATATATAGAATAGTAACATTAAGGGAAAAGTAATTATGAAACTGAGTAGAGTACCATTTCGACAACACTCTTTGGTACTTAAACTTAAGAGTTATGGAGTTAACCTTAAAGTCTAGGCTAAAACTTAGAACTCCAAAGACGTTAGCCGGTTTGAAGTCCTTAAAGGAGCACAATTTACAGCGGCTTACGTTGAATTGTCGTATTGTTAGTGTAACCGCTGTCCAACGCGGTTATAAGGCGTAGCAACAGTTTCTGATAATAGATCAAGAAAATGCTACAGTCGACGGGCTTTTGGCATGTAGTGGTTCACACGTCTTCGCCAAATTTCCACATTCAGAAACAATCCGAAATACTGTACAAGGTTCGATGAGAGAAACTGATACAATTAATGTTTGTAACGTTACCAGAATTCAATCGGTATGAAATCTCGTGTGTATTTTAAATATCTTATTTGTTTATTCTCTATTACACCATTAGAAATGTATTGGTGCAAAAGGCTCACTTGATGCTTGTAGCATTCTCTGCCAGTCAATCTCTCAGCTGAGCAGGGAAACTTTGAAGGCGGTTTGTGACTAAAGCATATGGGAAAGATAATTATTTAAATAGATTAAACAATAGAAAATAATCTTATTTTTAAGCTACAATATTAGATGGATGGTAAAATGTTCTTCAATTAATTCGTTTTTTCTCGTAAGAGAGATGTCACATGGTTATAGATAAAAATATCACTGCGCTCAGTGTCTGGGACTGTCACTGTCACGTACAAATGTAAAGAAAATGTACAACATTCGTATTAGATACAGACGTTACAAATTTAATCTAGACGTTTGAGAATTTTGAAATTCGTAACGATTCAACTCAGTTGTATTTTGCTTAATTTTCATTACTCTCATTACTGTCTTCAGTATTAAATTAGTTTTTCGTGCCATTATGACTTATATTTTTACTATTCTCCAACGTTTGACAGGTAGAGAATGACACTAGGCATTAAGTTCGCGCATAGGTATTCCTGCTGTTGTGCACGCTAAGGAATGAATAAATAAATTCAAATATTGTTTACGATTTAATGAACTGAACCCCACTGAACATAATACAAACGAAAAAATTATGTTATAATTAAAATTATTATTATAATATTATACTATATACTATAATAGGCTCCACGTGTGCTACTGACAATAGTGCCATTAGTTTGGCACACCAGCTACTCAAGTTCCCCGACGTTGCATTGTTTCGCTGCCGCGCCTTTCACCTCCAATAACTATTGAACCGAACAAGCTAGAGTTAGTCCGTCGCATATAAAGTTCAACGTAATCTACTTCAACTATCGGCTACTTGGGGAACTTGAAAATTGGAAGTTGCACTTTCGCGTCTTGAATTATGCGCTTTTCTTAACAATACTTCTACAAATGTAACTCAGTTGGAATTTCCTTGCACACCTTGCTAAAAGTAGCTATGCGAGCATTAATATATACATATTTAGATGTTTGTTATTCTTTTTTCTCTTATGTGGATGAAGTAAAAGTAAAAAATGAAAAAAAAGTAACATCACGACTGTAATCCACGAAGAGTAAAACAAAGGTGGGTATGAAAAAGGGGCCTATTGGCATACAACCAGCACAAATCCAATACTAGAAGTTAGTAGTTCCATATTACGTATATACTATACGTATTTTTACACTCACAATTAATATTCACATCACATTTAAAGTTCTCTTAATAAACAATAACTCAACAGCAATGAATAAAACGAAAAAAGTAAAAGGGACAACATGACGCAACTGCCACGGGGACTCAACTGATCAAATATTTTCTCGGATATAAAAACTATTGTATCTTCCGTACAATAAAAGTTGCCTTTGTTTAAATAGAGTGAGGAGGCTCCTACCATAATGTGCAGTTTGCCGCCGGGCTGGAACGAAACGAAGCTTTTAAGAGATTACTTCAGGTGGCCGTTAGTGTAGGCAAGTGCCTTTGTTCGACGACAGAGTTGCATTAGATAAGATTTTTTTTTTAAATTACACAACTTACGAGCTGCATTAGATGAGATTTTTTCATAAAATCCGCGTCGAGCGTCCGTCCGCCTTGTATTAATATTTACTTCAGCGACTTGCCCCGGTTCCCGAGGAAACAATTAGGTCGCTGCATAATATTACAGTATTGTGTATTATTAAAGAAGCGAGTCTTATATAACATCCGTTTTATATGCAACGTAATTGCTATCGAGAAAAAGCATTCCAGAAACGATTCAGGATTTTAATTATATTAACAGCATAAAGGTGTTCAACGGGAGAAAGAATGTTGCAGAAAAAATATGTTGCTCGTTCGATCTTATTAATTCATGAAGTAGTTTATGGAAATTTTGAGGACACTTTTCTTTTTAGGTTGTGAAACAAATTAATTTTTAAATATGTATGGTTTTACGCGAATTATTCGTGACATGGATACAAGTATGTTACAAATACTCAATAATAAAATATTTATGGAATCTCAGTTATAATTTAAACTGCCTCGTTGGTCGTGTTTGTTGCAAATGCGACTGCCGAACGGGAGCTCGTGGGTTCGATTCCCGGGTCAAGCACTACTAAATTTTCTAATTTAGATTTTCTAGT
>DWDV01003629.1:0-10395 GCA_018245615.1 Mimoniades ocyalus | reverse complement strand
TGTGTGTGCGTGTGTGTGTGTGTGTGTGTGTGTGTATATGTTAATAAACAATTTGAAGGTAACAGAAGATGTAAATGTTCGTATAAAAGACAAGACATTTAGTGAGTATAATGTAGTTTAAGAACAAAAGGCTTCCAAGTTAGTTGGGAAATTGTTCTGGACTTAACTTATTCGTCTTTATTACATTTTGTGCTATACGACTGACAAGTGGGAGTCATAACAAGTTAAATTAAAGAACGTTGGACTTTAAAGAATTATCATAAATGTAGAATATACTAACAAAGAACATATAAATCATTTTGTATTTATAATATGAACAATTTAAAGGATTTAAATAGTGATATACAAATAAATTAAACATTTTTACAATTATGTAAATCGAAATTAAGTCATCCCCTAAAACTAAAGAGTAAAGGGAAAAGAAACAAATTAATTATTAATGACAAAATATTATGTTCAATATTTTTTAATATTGAAGCCAGGTTGTACTTTAACGCAATACCTAATAAGACATGGTCAAGAAAATACAGCGACTCGCATAATAAACACACCCATAGACAACATTCATCCATAACCTCACTGGGGAAATTGAAATAAATAATGACTATCAAATAAACGTCGCATCACTTATCCCCAAAGTGGTAGCCAGAGGATAGTAGAACACTTCCATTTTTCACCAGTGACGTTTACAATCGAAATAATATCAATATTGACGGAGAGTGATGTGGGGATGTGAAAAGATGAAGTTGTGTAATATTGTATAAAACATAATCGCCACGACAATCATCAGCCTGTCATTATACTTCTGTAAATAGACCTCCTTAATAATAACGTTAAAAATTCTCCAGGTGTCCTACTTCAGGTGTCTAGTTCTAACGGTAGGTTGCCGTTAGAACTAGACACCTGAATTATTATTATTAGTCATTATTATTAGTCTGTCAAGACATCTGCGTAACAAATTGAAACACGAGTTTTAACTTGCTAGTCCACTTTAACACGTGTAAATTAATACAAGTATCGTACATTTACACCCTTAAATAACAAAGGTTTAATTTGAAGCTTAATCCAAATTACATCGTATGTTTTTAGATTCACGTGGTTCTGGATCTACTCATTTACTAAATTACTTGTCTGACATAAAGTACTCCGCGGAATAGAAATATCCATTTAGAATTTGTATCATTCATTAAGATATTTTCATAATGAGCCATTGTATAAATTTAATATGACATTTACTTAACGAGTATTAATTGAGTTAGTACCAGTTTACTTACCAAACACTAATTAATAGAATGATATTTGACATCGTAAGATAGAAGAATTCAAATATTGATTTATTTATATCTTCATTGAAATTGACAATTTTTAACCTCTATCATCTATATTTTATACCTTCATTAAAAAAACACAATTTTTAAAAATTACATTGAATATAAATGTAACGCTTCCTTTAACTAATGCAACATTATATTGTACAACAATGTACTATTTTTACTTCTTTCAGACTCTCCAAAAGATTTTTATGCAATTGTCTTAAATATACAGAGCGTACTCGTAGATAGCATCCTCCTTTTTAATATACCCCGAAATGTGAAAAGAAAAGCGTATTAAAATTTGAACTTAGATCAGGAACTCTCTCCAGCTCAATTGAATATCCTCCTTATCCCCAGGTATACGAGTATAATATTCGCAACTATTCCGTTGGTAACAGCACGCTTTGAGGTACGTATATAAATTATACGAAGATTTCCATAAAAGAACATTCTAAATCCTAAAGATTCCATCAAAACACATATTGCCCATTGTAAAATAATCTTGTTTGAGAATGTATTAAAACATACAATAAATTGCATAAAAGAGTTTCACAAGGTACATTTTTGATACCTTTACTGTTCCATCTCAAAGAATAATGAAACAGTTTTATTTAATTGTAGATAATAAAGAAATAATATAATACATTGCGAGTTTAGTTCAAAAGTAGCGAGTTTAATCCTCGGTTTGCATTCAACATACGATCATCTATATACTTGTACGTATATGAGTTGATAACCAGACACCTTTATATTCTTTTGCTTTAAAGATACATATAATAAGTGAACACATAAAAACATGGGAATTCAACTTAGGTATACCTCGGGGAGAGAAACAGACCTTTGATTGATTTAGGTTAACCTTGTAACCCTACATGAAATCGAGTTAATGTAATGTAATAAAATAATCCTTGAGAAACCGGTATGAGTCAGGATATGAAATTATCAGGACAACTTCGACAGTTTTTGCAAATATTCATATACTATGTATGTACTACTATGTACTTCATATGTAGAATGGTGAAATATGAAAAATGAAACTGAAAATGACAATACAAAATTCCGTTGACCCGACTGTAACAGCCGTGTTAGTTTTTGAAGCACGTGCATCACTTTGCTAGTTACCATTTTCAACGCGTCACGATACTGAAACCAGTTGACTGCTTTTGGCTTAACACGAATATTTTATTTGTTCTACTACGATTTTTTTTACAAAAAGCAGCTAAGATGTTTTAAAATATCACCTCATGTCAGGACCACGTTTACATATCACCATATCATCACCAGAGTAATGTAGTTAATATTTATGTAATAATGGCCGCGATTAGAGCTATTATCCTCTCCTCGTTATGAAATTAGGTATTTTGCCATTAACAGACATAAGCTTGAAAAAATTACAATATTATTGAATTTAACTTTGCTTCGTGCTGTTAAATAGGATTTATTCATGACATAGAAATTCTGCTTTTCTGAATTGCCCTGAAAAAGTTCAACATCAAACAGTTCCTTACTATCTCCAAAGTCTTGAGCGTTATAAAACGTGAAGCATCTACTGGCTAGTAGCTTAACTTCAATTTAAAGCCTGATATATTTCATTATCGTCTCCTGGAGAATGCACTCAGACGTTATTTACGGCACGGACGCTTCGTGTTCTAGAAGATTTCCTCTTATTTTATCATGACTCCAAATTTTCTACGACATTGGTGAACAGCTAAATATTTATATGTTTTATATTTTTCTATCAGTTCCGCATTATATACTAGTTTGGTTTAGCGCGTGATTAGTAGATCTTTGTAATTCAATAAATATGAACTCTATAAAGCATTGCACGAATCAATAGGAAGTTCAAAGCAGTGATCTCGATGGGCCATGAAGTATCCGTTTCCTATTAAAATAGTAAGTTGATCACATTTAAAACTTAGTTTCAAATGTGACCAATTGACTAATTTAATTAAAGTCATCTGTGTATAAATGTACATACATACATATATACATGTACATAATTGTACATTTATGGAGTATACATTTGTGTGTCTCAGTCATATTAGGTTAAGTTCTTAAACAAGTCAAACATATACATTTTTAATGAAGTAAAAATAAAATATTATGGACTATTCTTTTTTCGTTTTGCCAAACTAAGTTCGTTCAGTTTTATGCTTGTAGCATCTCGCGTCATATATGCATTCTCACGAGACTGTACCAGCGTGGGTCAAAAGATCAAAGGAGTCGCGAGGAAAGGTCAGTTCAGAAAGAGAATTGTATGAATGTGTAAAGTGAAACACATGTCATCTGTGTGAAGGGAAATAATATAGAATTATTATAATTTTTTCTATTTTGGGTAACGTTTGTCCCATAATGGGCGTGGCTTAATCAACTCAACTGAAAAGTCATAACGTTTCAAATGTAATTTACAGAAACGCAGAACTCGTTTTGGCAACAAAACACTTTTTTAAACTAAAGTTTATTGTTTTTCATTTGTAGGATGTAGCCGAATTCAATTTACGAGTTTGTATGAAATTCATTAAAAGTTACGGGACCGACATTACGAATATGGGTTAATCAGAGCAAAAAGCTAACCTTTGTTCTGCAATTAATTTTACAGCACAAGCAATTTATTGTAATTAATAGTCGTGAACATCATCATTAGCTTCAACTCTTTGTAAATTCACTGTTGGATATAGGTATTCTTTCATCAGGGGACATTTCAAGGTCACGGTCTACGAAGCCTATGGTCTACGAGAATCGCTACGAATGCCACTAATTGGTTGACACTTTAAAGAACATTATAAACAACTTTAAAATGTGAAAGCTTCCCATAATTTCTTCGCTTTTATAACAAATGGTCTGTAATTTTTAAAACACAAATAGTTTTGAAAAGTTAGAGTAACGAAGGTTGAACCTCAGATGCCTAAAAACCAGAAACCAGAAATTCAACCACAAGTTCTTATGTTTAATCTTATACTAAAACTCTTGAGTTAGCTACACTCAAATCGATTGTTAACATCGGAAGCGAATGCGCGAATACAAAATATCATGGTATATACTATCATGCAGTACGCACCGGCCATCCTGATTCATGCGCATGCAAACAACATGCAAAAAACACGCCATCATACATAATTAGTACCAACGCGTGTTTTGCCTCAAAATGAAGCATCTTCAACATTATCAATTTTAATATAGTATATGTAAGGTTCAAATCAACTCTGTTAGTAAAGTGCGAAATGTACACAAGGTTCGACATGCGTTGCATTAACGAGAAGCTAAGCGGAATGTCCTAAGCTGGTAACATCTGCTATCGTGCGAGTATTCCCACGGGATAATGTGGAAAAATAAATACTACCAACACATACTGGGATGCTGAGATGTTAGATGTAAAAATAGAGTTTATTGGCAATAGAATTATAGTGAAATACAAGTACGAATGCAAAATGCGAATACGAAAGATGAAAAATTTTTCGTTTCACCTTTAAAATGCGTAAGAATTAAGTTAGTGCCTTACTTTGCTAGCTTATTTATTCACGAACAGTAAATATTAGGAAATTGTATTTTAACATTATAGTATCGAATTTTTTGAGATTTTATTTGTCACAATCGTTCGTAACAGAATGGATAATCTATAGAATATCAATGCGGCGCACTAGATACTTCCCCCGAATATAAAAAAAAAATTGTCCCTGCTTTGTCAGAATAGAATAAATTTGCACTCTATCGTAATGGCTACTCTATATTAAATTCAAGTTTTTTTCAAATTCAAATCTCATTTATTCAAAATTGGTTCATAAGAAAACTTTTTGTACGTCAAAATGATGCTATCACCGCTTCGGAAGATGCCTCGCTATGAAGAAGATGCGGCGAAAGAAACTCCATAGGTGTGCTATTGCATCTTTCAAAATAAGCACTTAGAATATTACAATATAACTAAATTTATTGTGGAGCTGGAGTTACATCACACCAAGCATTTTTATCATCTTAGATCGTCGATCGTTAGAACTGGGTGTCAGAAGTTTAACTTCTGGAGTGGAAGGTTATTATTTAATAACTATAATATCGCAACTCCTGTTATAAATATAATTTTGAATACCCTTTTGAAAAAACATTTTCACTTATTTCAGTAACACAATCTAAATCAACTCTAACTATGTTTTATTCCCATAAAATTTGAACGAAACAAAATGGCGGCATGAACAGTGAGCTTAAGGATAGAAAAATGTTGCACGTAGGCATAGCTGGGAATTTTAAATTATACACAAAAAAAAATAATGCAGATAAATTTATAAAGCCAATTTTTTTTTGGTTTTGATTTTAACTGAACGTCAACAGCAAGACTGTTAATTATTTCTTCATTATAAAATTATTATTCATACATTCCCGCCACAATGAAGGTAAATATCGGATGAGGAGACCACTTTCCTTTCAGCCCATGAGTTCTCTATTAGGGTATTTGGAACGCGACCCGCTGTCTCAGCTGGCTGTATGCCGTGTCCGGAAATGCAAGATCAACCTACTTTTTGGATTGCCGTCTTTCCCTAGTCTGTTCCACTTTTTGTGTTTACATGTTTAATTACCACTCAGCGTTATTCAAAATACAAGATTTTGATTGATTTTTGTTTACAAATACATCTTCTTTTATTAGTTACATTTGAACAGACGCACGTTACTTGAATATCTCAAAAATATCTCAAAGTCTAATCATCTTTATCCAAGTATAACAATGAGTGATATAATAAAAGCCTTGATGATAATGGTGACGTCAACCATCTGTATTTTTGAGAAAGGTGCTGAAAAATGAACCGAGGAGCAATAAATTTTTCAAATTAGAAAAGAAAGTTTTTCAATACTCAGACATGAAACAAAGGTAAAAAAATTGTATGACATGATCACGTCATTGTATGACGTTTCACATTTTATTAAAATTGGTGACTATAATTGTGATGTCACGCGCCAAGCGGAAGGTATTAATTGAATATTATTAATTCGTTACGGGCTGCGCTCAGCAATCAACGCTCCTTGTTCGCGGGACGAGTAGGGTTGGCACAAATAAGAAACAAATTTATATACCATTTGCTACAAAACAATAAGCAGTTATTACCATAGACGTGGGAATTGTTTTTTGGTCAAATTTTTGGCACGTTCAACAAAAAATATTTTTTGTTCGGAAATTCTTTCTGATTTTTGGATTGTTTTCAGTGTGTGTGTGAGTGTACTAGATACCTATTAATTGGACAACAATTGGATGCCGTGCCTCATAGTCAGCGTGTGCTGGCGCTCTTTAATAGGGCCTATGTCCAGTGATGAAGTATCGAAGCCATTCGAAGAGTGTATGATAAAATACAACACGACATATACCTATGTATATATTTATCTTATCAGTACCAATAGAACTAAACGTATGCAACGAAATAATATAAAATTTAAATAATACGGCAAACAGAAGAAAATACAAATTCAAACGCTAAATGCTCACTTGTTGGTCTTGCGTTTTTTAGCGCTGTTTTAGAGATCTTAATTTTATAATACACCGAATATCCTATTTATGACAACAAACTTATAGCCATTGTGAAAGATACTTACCTGTACATCAAGCCAAGACTGTGCTGAACTGCCAAGCCCCGGCAGACGGAGATACGAAGAGCCATTGAAACGAGGCACCTGTAACATTAATAACGTTAATTGTGATTCTTCATTTGGATTTTTAACTTCAAAGGCACTCAAAATCTGATGCAAAATGTGATGATTTAAATGTATAAAAAGGGTCTCATTAAAAACTTATTACATTGATGCCCCTTATGCTAATTGCTAATGTTGCTGGATGGAGTAATTAGCCGAGTTGCTCACTAACAGACAATTTTAATTATCTATGTAATAATAATAGCAGAATTTCAGATCTAATCACTTTTTAAACCAAAAAAAGATAGCTGATTTACAGATGATATAGGAATTAGAACCCAAAGAAGAATTCACAGGTAATCGATAATCGAAATGATGAAACAATTTACATTTAATGTGTACTTGAAGAAACTTGGAAAAACTAATTAAGTACATTTTAAATAAAAAATTAGAGTAGGTTTTCAAAGTTTTGTAGCAGTTACTCATCTGTAGAGGAATTTGAAACTAATTGAGCATCTTGCGCAGTCTCGCAATATATTGCGGCGCTGTTGCATCTTAAATTGTCTCTGGAGACTTTATTACAAGATTTATGTAACATCTTCACTTCTTTGTTTATGGTTTCCGGCTCTTATAGGAGGTATTTCTGAGAAGTAATTTCACTGTAACACTTATTGTCTAATATGAGCTTTGAATTTTAATAATAATAATAAGGTATTATTATGTATAAATATGATAAACAATTATGCAATAGATAAAGCGGTTGATGATGATAAAATCAATTGCTTCAATTTGTTTGATATTAATTCTAGACACAAGTTGGCAATTTTCAAAATAATATGTAAGATTTTAATAGTTATGACCAATCGTATAAAAAGGATTAAGGGAATATTATTTTCAATTAACATCTCTAGAAGAGTGCATGCAAAAAGTCAATCTTCAATAATTGTTCTTGTGTAATGACGCATAAAAACAATTGAACGAATTTACAAAACGACAAGCGGAACGTTTATTTGGAGGCGGAAGTGTGAATAGTAATTTAGAAAAGTGACTAAAGACAATGTAGTTAATTAGTGAAATGATGGGTGATGAGAGACAAAAGAGAATTCTGGGGCGACACGCGTCGGAAACATTAGACCTTTCTGTATAATGAATGTTGTACATAACTTATGACTGAAAAACAAAAATTATTGTTAAGAAATATTTGTTTGCGTGAAATTATGAATATTATGTAGATTGAGGAAGTTAAAAATAACACATGTTAAATGCACTGTGAATGAACGCAAAAGTAAAGAAGCAAATTTTAACAATTTTTTTATAAAAGACGAAGATAGATACGGAGTGATAAATAAGGTAACGGCAAGCTCATTATACATATAAAACTTATACAACGCTACAATATTTTTTTTACCTTCAAATCCAGTGTAATTTCACACCGAACGCCCGCATACCCGAGCGGGCACAGACAGACCTTGGAGACGCAGCCGCCTCCGTGCTCACACTCGCAGGCACCGTCTTTACCGTCGTCGTTTTTCAACTCATTGTCCACATCGATCGCCACATTCTTATCTTTATTCTCAGTATTGATCTGCACTTTTTTAATACCGTTCAGATCTCTATAGCTCTTGAATTGTTCCACGGAGTTATCTAGCTTGTTCTGGTCTTCAGCTTTCGAGTCTCGCATAACAATGTCGTTGTCCTCGAAGTGGACTATGTCGTTGATGTCATAAAGTCCGTGGTCGATGACGTGGCGGTGCGGCACGATCTCGCTGGTCACCTCGTTGCTGGGTTTCCACGGTGCAAGGGTTGGTGCACATTCCGCTGTAACAATATGAATACTTTAATAAAAAGGTAAACTAAAATCCGAATTGTCGAATTGCGTATATACAATTATTTACCAATTGGATGGTCGAGTTACGTAAAGTTAATTGGTACAAAGGCATTTAAACTTTTCAATATTTCAGAATGATCATCAGTTCAATTCACACTATCAAAATGGTGGTGATAAATAACATTAAAGAAATGGTTTGTGAAAAAAGTTTAGTTAGATAAACTTGGTTTAATTTTGTAAACAAATAGTTACGACATAATATTCCCTTTATTGGCTGTGATGTGTCTGTAAGAACGTTAAATGATAACGATCCTTTTGAATATACACACGTACTTACTTTGAAACAGCCGAGTCCGAGAATACGTATCCGTAGAAAATAATAATACTAACAACCCTTTCACTTCGGTATGTAAAAAATCTAATATTCTTTTGTGTGATATGTTTTACCGCTGTATGACTATACCAATCTATATAAAATGTCACAAAACGTGTTCAGTCAGTTGGGTAGTTTTTGTGTAATGCGCTGACAAAAGACTATGGACAAAATACTCGTATATCTGTAACATAGGCCTTTCCTTGTCCGTGATCCTTTTTCATGTCTAATATCTGCTCAGTACCTATTCGACATTGCTATCTATAAGTTTACTATTGGGTACATTGGAAAAAAATGAAAAAACTAAAAAGAATGTTCTGGAAGTATTATGATGTATCTATGATTAAAAGAGTTTTTAAATTCGATTGCAAGTTGATGACGACTCATTAGATATCTTTATTTTCAATTTTCAATACCTTCTGGAATGCTTATTTAATTTTCGTTCCTTTAAATTTAGAATTTAACGAATTTTCATTCTTTTAAATTTCGAATTTAAGCGTACTATGAGATTTACCTGCACAATGAGTATCATCGTGTAATAGGTATGTACTCGTATATGGAAAACCATTATGTATTCGTCGCGCGTCTAAAACTGTATTTTATCAATACCGCTCCATGGTTGTGAAAACGCGCTAGAGGGCGACGGCATTCTGCCATTGTTACATATTGTAAGTTAGGTAAAATAATGATACGAAATTTACCCCGTCATGTATGAATTTATGCTGTCAGTTTGTTTTTATTAAGTTATTCGGCAACAGGTGAACTGGTGAATATGGCGTATGGTGCCGTATCTTCATGCACTATGCATTGTTTCCCCCTATAAATAACATATGCGCATGCAAACTAATGATGTAACGAATATTCGTATTCGCATTCGCGAATATTCGAAAATTTTTGCATACTCGCATTTGCATTCGCATTCGCAAAATGTCTGCGAATGTTTTACTAATATGAGTATCAGAAAAATGATTAATAAAATCAAAATATTTTTATCAAATCTTTTCTTTTAATAAAATCAAAAGCATTTCTTACATTTTTATATACACGAAAAAATAACTTAACCTCGTAATAATATGATAAGTCTTTACTTTATAATTTGGTTTTATATATTTATTTACTTTACTTTGGGAAATCAGGCTTAACTAATAAATTTTCATTAGAACTTATAAGACAAAAAATATATAGTGCAATGTAAAGAAATAAAAATAAGTTCTTCTATGAAATTTTCTACAAAAACGGAATATTCGCATTCGCATTCGCGAATATTCAAAAAA
>DWDV01003628.1:0-10396 GCA_018245615.1 Mimoniades ocyalus | reverse complement strand
GAAAACATTTTTTTCATTTTTAACCGTTATTAATATATATCGTAACATCTCGCCTGTAATCCCCGAAGATATAGGCAGAGAAGTGTAGTACGCATCCACGTCTCACCAGTTCCGTTTATGTCCCAATATGGAATAGGTGGTGACCCTATTACCATATAACGAGCTAAAAAAAAATCATTCAATTAGAATATTTACTTGGTTATGTAATCCTCATAGCAATATCCATTTTCATCGCGACACGTAGTGGAGCGTTGACCCTTTCAAGCACGTGACGTGACACATGTGGGAGATTAATATTGATACAGAAAAACCCCAGTACAAGGATTGGAGCTGAATAACTAACTTTATTTTTAGATTGTACACTTTTTGTCACTTTCGATGTACTCGTACATTCAGATTGAAAAGAATCGTTGTCGTTCAACTTTCAGTGAATAAAAATCCGTTATAAAAGACCTCATCTCACATACACAATATAGTAAAAACGATAAAATTTTTGCTTAAATAAAGTGGAGTTTTTAGTTTCATGGTTGGTTACGCACATTTACCGGCGATGTATCCCAGGATGCTCCAAATTCTATTCCATTTTGTTTGCTAGGAACTTGAAAAAAATAAATGAAAGGTTGCTTTTTTAAATTCTTGATTTTTTTTTTTTTTGTTAGCAAACTATAAAAAAGGCCTAAGGGGCATGTTTTATTTTCGTGTGCATTATATGTCCAGCAGTGAACATCAATACGCTGATGATGATGATGATGACGAAGATGATGATGATGATGACGAAGATGATGATGATGACGAAGATGATGATGATGATGATGATGATGATGATGATAACGATGTTTTTCTTTGACCTCATAAAATATCAGAAACACTAAAAAAAGTTACAAATATAAAGTCCTGTCATCATACCCTAATTGCAGTGAACAGACGTAATGTGGTCGGTCACCCTATCCACACAAACAACTTATTTGATCTTCAATTCTACCCATTGCAAGTACAATATACGCAACGGGAAAAATCTACCTTTTCCTTCTAACGTCACCAGCTATTAGGGTCGTTTTATGTTTAATGAAAAAATTCCAAACTGAAACATTAAACAGTTCAATCGTTTTCTTTTCCCTTCTGAGGTTCGAGAGAGTCCGTGAAATATGTCCTCAATATGGTGCCGCATTACATGCCACAAACTAGCGTTTGAGTGTGACAAATGACAAGCCACTCCGAGGTCGTTTCGGGTACGTTTGTAGAGACGCTGGAAAAACTGAAAATATATCCTCTGAGTAATGAAGGGGAGTTGACGAGAGAGGGGAAATCAGTATTGTTACTTGCGAACAAGTTCGTTATAGAACATTATACCTAGATAGAAAATTACCAATTCTGTATAAATATTGCTGGATAAATAGATTTCGAAAGATATTGAAAGGCAGTTCGAGAACATTCGGCACGTTTCTAGAGTGGCCAATGGAGTCACAAGTCTGGAAACGTGGACGGACATAAATGACTACGAATTGTCTTCTGTTCGATTTGTCATAGATTTTCGCTGTTTTCCCGATGTTTGCTAGCAGCTCTGAAATGTACGATCACGTCTTCTCGACGAGAATGAACAAAGATGTAGGTCGGCAGGTACTACTGGGGCAGTTTACAATCGCCCTCAAGGTTTACGATACAGTTCAACCATTGCTTGTCGTACAATAACAATAATGGTTGAAAGTTAAAAACAACACAAACCTTGAGTCTTATTATACAAGTAATATTCTATCATAAGGAGGAAGTAGAAAGGGCAATACCTATATTGTGTTATAACGTTCTTTATATACTTCTTTATTTCTGTATATCGTAAACCTCAAAATACCACGAGATCTTTGGTTCTTACTATGTATGTTAAAAGGTTCTTGTATGAAGAGGGCGATGAATGTAGAAGAAGCGCGTCAGCTCTGTGAGAAAATAAATATGGTTCAACAATATAATAATAATAATAATAATTGTTATAAGGTATAGTGGGTCTACCAAGAAGCTAATTCATATTCTAGCTATAGTAGATTATATCGCAAAAAACAAAATCCAGCGTACAGATAAACAGACTTCAAGATAATACATGATCATCGTAAGTTATGGCCAAAAGAGAAACGTGATAAACAACAATCATATGAGTGGACATTAAGTGAAATAAAATGTAATATGTTTTTGTGAGGTGTTCCCGGGACGCTGTGCCGTATGGATTGTCGACGAGCGGCCGGTAGAGAGCTGCTTTTACCAAACGAGCGACGCATTACTGAATATTTTGGTGTTTCAAATGTAAGTGAAATATTTTTTTGATTACATTCACTATTGAATATGCCACAATAAATAACGAAAGCGTAGTTTCCATCTTGGAATATGGCCCAACACTTGAAACGACTAGGGAGTATAACTCGTAGTGGTCCAGTAAAATATTAACAGCTAAATAGACCAAATAGACTAAATAGGCCAAAACATCAATTTTTATAATTCTTCTTATTATTATATCACCACATTAGAGTCGTAGGACGAAACGTCTGCCAAATACTATCTTTACTCTTTCAATCCTGACATGCTTCGCCTATGTCATCACTCTCATTATAAACGCACGCCAGTTTCCAAGACTTATGACTGTGAAATCGTCTTCTTGTAACATCTTTGTTTCTTTATCAAGGTACGATTGAGTAAACTATATGCCTATCTGTTTACACACAAGGCCGACACACACTCGAGCGCACGCGATGATGTATCGCACTCCAGGGCTGATGCGTCCAACGCGCTTGACTGCTTGTTTGTTTATACCACGAGCGCGTTCGGTTTACATGGCGCTGAAAATTCATTTCCTAATAAAACTATTAATATTCGTTAATATTAAACAGATAAGAAGATTCAAGTTATAAAGGCGCGTAATAAATATAACCGATAAATAATACACAGACTGTGAATGTGTTTATAATTACCTACATATGTACATGTAAGCCTATATTTAAAATACAAACGTTTGTTTGTAGTCATCAATTTTTGAATATGACAGCAATAAGGTTGCATCAATTGAGACCGCTGAAGAGAATGATAATATTGACATAGTCAGAGACATTTGGTCACGAGGCTTCCTAACTTCATCATCATACGCTCTTAACATATATTTTGCAAATGGGCAAATAGAGATACCAGTAGCGAAAGTACCGATAAAATTTCATAGTATATTCAAAATAATCAGAAGATACGGTCTCAATCGAAATTGTCCGTAAACCATACACAATCAACATCATCGTCATACACTTTATAGTACAACTGTTCCCATGGCTCTTCTCGTAGGACGAGACAGATAAATAGGCCATAGGCCATAGGCTTACGCTGGCCTGATATTTATGTGCAGAAGTCACACACCTTAAGTAGATGAAAACAAAGAGATAAATACCGAGGTCAGTAGCGTGCTATTAGGCAGGTACATGTCCAACGGTGGACGTAAACTGTCTGACGCTAATGATAACAAGTCCTAAAAAAAAGTCATGGTCGACAATCCTGACATAAGTATGCATACTGAACCCCTCAGCTAACGCGATGTAAACCAAATTTAACAGCCCTCTGGTACTCGTCACTTCACGTGTTTACACTCGAGGCCCGAGCCGTGAATCAGTCCGCGAGGCGAGCGCCGCCGCTGCCCGATGCCTTGTTTAACACGAGCAACATTGATATGATCGCCTGTAAACAGCGACTGCCAAGGAGCTAGCGATATGTTTGTGCCGACAAAGATCTTGCCTTCGTCAGCGTCCAATATTTAGATATTGAAGATATATTAAAACAAGGATTATTGACTTTCAATTAAATAATGAAATAATAAATTAGTGAAATAATAATGCAATAGTGGTTGCAAGCACGACCGTCGATTGAGAGGTCCAGGGTTCTATACATCCTTCAGTCCAGGGTTCTAACATCCGTAGTCATGTTCTATATTGGACTTTCCTGACTCAGATTTTCTAGTAGAATTTTCCATTAGCAGCTCGGAATCTTGACTTGTGCCCGGTGTATGACAATAGTCTTACCACCTATTCCATAGTAGGACATAAACGTAACTGGTGAAACGTGGGAATGTACAACACTCCTCTGCCAACCTCCTATACATGATATTAATATAACATTATCAGGACAACGTCAATATAACATTCTAATATACATATGTACATATATGTAGATGTTTAACCACAATTCAATTTCACAACCGTAATATTTCATAGGGCGTGCGTTGTACACAAACGAATGCTCGACGATTCATCAAAACAAAACAATCGAGACAATATTGAAGAGAAAGTTCCCGAAACACGAATAAAATACACTTTTCATGACGATCCATTACAATTTCGAACTTGTACTATAACAAAATATAGTTCATATTTGTGCAGCAAGCCCTGGAGCTGGTCAGAACAAG
This sequence comes from Mimoniades ocyalus, assembly GCA_018245615.1. Lineage (NCBI taxonomy): Eukaryota > Metazoa > Arthropoda > Insecta > Lepidoptera > Hesperiidae > Mimoniades > Mimoniades ocyalus. Next base: position 5,976 of record DWDV01003628.1, on the reverse strand, counting down.
TTCTCACGATTGAAAATTGAATGAAAACATTCATTCCACCGCTTCGTTCCGATTGCCCGCGACCAAAGGGAGTCACCAAACTTTATCGTACGTTATCATTTATTTTATCAATGTCCGTTTATCAAATTGCATAACGTTGTATGTTCTAAATATCATCAATAATGAGCATGTCGTCATTAACCGTACTGAAATCGATTAGATTTTTATGTGATTATCATAATTGCCGTTTATTGTGGATTACAACGTGGGGGTTATTGCACTCTTATACCTACCTCTACGGGACTTACAGGCGTGATGTTATCTTACGTCATGTATTTTACACGTCTTATATACCGAATAACTATTCAGAACAACACTTTTGATTAAATATTGAAATGTGAAGGATAGTTGATGTTTTACAGTATTATAAAATTTAGTGCCGAACTTCATAAGTGTTCAAGGGTCATAATAAGAAATTAAACCTGTATTCATATGCGACGAGTATTCATATACGACTGTATTCATATAAGTCTCTCTCTATATCGCTGAAACCGCCACGGAAACGGACGTAGATCTCCGGCCGATTCAGATCGATTCGACGCCGATATATGTGTTTACTCCCCTAGGGCGCAGTGAAACCGTAATGATAACAGAGCGTTTTATTAACCGTATCATTTAGTCTATGACACTCTCAAAACTGCCAGAGCGTCGTTCATGACATAAAATCACACGGAACAACGTAATTGATGGGTTTAAACAGCGACTAAGACTATGTTCAAATTGCTTAGTTGATTCTCTTATTCGAGGGAAAAGTTACATAATATTCACACATATTTTAACATCTTAACCAAACCATACAGAAGATAATCACATCGCGACAACAACAATAAGAGAATGTTGTTCAATACAAAGTAGAAGAGAAACATACAATATTAGTATAGATGAAATGGGGAGGAATTCGCTATGTAATTCGGGGAATTGAGGATTGCGTCCTGGCTTGTCCGCTGATTACTAAATCACTAGCTAAATCTGTCGTTTTTAAGGACGTGTGAAATAAAGAAAGGTCTTACACTTCTTTATTTTCAAAAGAAGACCCACAGTGACACGATTAAAACTAACTATTAAAGCAGTAGATAAAGAGTAATAGATACCGTAAATAAATCGCAGCTACATCCAGAATAATAAAAAAAAAACCATTAATAAACATAACAAACGTTAAATCATTACAATCATTAAATATTATCTAGAAATATGACGCTCTAGAACAACTAATAATCATTAGACACACCCGTGGGAAAGTTTGAATGTACAAATATTTAGTTCTGGTATACGTTGAAATATCTCGAGTATTTTTTTTTATCAGCCAAGAGCGATTGCTCAGAATTAGTCAGTGAAGTTTCCTTCCTCGGTGCAATTGAGCGTCGGCCGTTACGGCTGACGCGCGCAGATAGCGCGATTGATGCGAACGTGCTCATAATGGCGGGGCGCAGGGGAAGGAGGGCTGAGTGACTACCGGTGAAGGAAATATTGAGGAAATTTGAAACACGGAAAAGATAAATTAATGCGTACGTGTGAAAGAATAAAATATGAAAAACCTATCACGCCAGATCCCTTATGCGGTAGGCAGAGAGTGCCAAGTGCGAAAACATATTATTGTTTTATTTTATTGAAATTGTATCAATTATGGCCTCAACACTTCTCATTCTCTGTTCACCGTTGTCCAACAGTGGAATGATAAGTGTTGTTGTTGATGATATCATTATGGTCAATAACATGATATTGACATATACCGTACTGATATTATTTTTTGCTTACAAATTTTACGTCCCGATAATCGAACGTCACATCGTTTCAAAGAGTTTTTTGATATTTCAAAGTAGTCGCATTCCCTTACGAAAATGAGATTTTCGTATTAACGGTGTACTCTCACAGGGGCACAACACTGAATATTGCCTTTGAGTTTTTATTAATACAAACGGCGGGGACCGCTTAATAACATCGATGAGATTTTCAAATGTAATTCGTATATCTTCAAATATTTTCCGTGTGTTCTTAGATTACTGACTGAATATTTATTTTTCATATAGGTACATAATTATTTTTAGCATTAGAATATCGTCAAGCCAGTTCTCTGAACTACCTTTCGGGGTAGTTAGAGGGTACTTACCTACTACCAAATATCATTATCTTTACAGAACTGACTGACTGACCTTATTTGTTACATGTGTTTCTCGGTGTAGGAAACTAATAACGTACAAACACAAACAATCAGTTTTAAATTAAATTGATATTGTGTTTCTCATAAAACTCTCCAATGGATCCTTGGACGTGCCTGCGCTACTATCGACATTTCATTTATCTGTGCCGTCAAAATTGCCTAGAATCTCGAGATTCAACATTTTACACTTAGGTCGAAGTGCTCCCATAAATAAATCTATTAAAGCATTCAATTCACTGGCAAAAAGAAAACATCTTGATCTGTTTGCACATAATGCAAGAGGGCTTAAAATCAAAATAATAAAAATGTAAACTAAAGTAAAAAAAATGTTCATTGTTTAATATTTGTTCTTGTTTATAATAATTATTACAATTTTTAATTCATATTATTACTATTTAACTAAATTTACTGTTATAAGTGTTTTTATTCTACTACTACTATTTTCTATACTGTTATAACTAAATTTACTGTTATACCAATTTTGTATTCAATTACTCATATTATTATTATTATTATTATGTTAATTTTTTTTATATAGCTACTCAAACGATGATACTTACCTTGTCGTTGTCGCTTATAATAAATTGTATCGGCGCTCAGCGACAATATAGATATTGCTATTTATAGTAGGTACCTAAAACCTAAAGCGAACCTAGTTAGCGACCTAAATAAAATAAAACAAACAATAAAATAAATCTACTGACTCAAAAGCTAATCAAATGTGCACTCAATATGTTACGCATTGTCATACAGTACATATTCCATTAACACGTACATTTCTCTAAAACGTTTCTCTAATTAGATTAATCTCTCCCCGTCTACAATATTAATGAAACTCCAAAAGCAATATTCGACAAATTGTGCTTAAATGAAGTAATAACAAATGTATGCTTACGATAACATTAAACAGAGCTGACATTCTGAATATTTACCATTGACAAAGACCAAATAGAAAAAATCCAGTATTGACGAACATAGCCGTAAGGAATCCATTATCCATATCGGGGCGGAGTAAAATAACATTCCTCGACTCCGTGCAGGGATACAGGATGTCGCAAGAGGCGATTAAACCCGGCGCTGGCAGGTCGCGGTCTGGCGCTTCCTGCCTAGGCACAGCTAAACGCTATGGCCACTTATGGGCAGCAGAGTAGGCGGTATGAGGAGCTGAGCTCTGCGATGTCAACCCGCTTGTCCAGCGTGGGGCTTATGGGCATAACCCCTCCGGGAACGCCTATGTCTCGTAGTGAACTGTAATAGGCTGATGATGATGATCATGATGATCATGTAAGTAACACGTTAAATGAATGAAATTCATCTTTAAATATAACATGCGTTTTAGAATTCATATTCACTGTCCTGCATGCATAAAAAGATACATTTTAGATATATGTATATTTTAGCGACAATATTTATAAGAATAGCAAATATCTTCTCCCTAATTGTTGAGACCCGACGTCTTCATTTCCATGATCAGTCGAAATCTACATAACTCCCGGATGAACCCCACTATACCCTATATTAAACAGTTTAACATATAAATTAACGGAAACAATTCGAGGTACAATGGAAGTTTGTATCGCAACAACGTTAATACTCCGCTAAGGCGCGCGGCAGTGGTTAATAATCTATTTAAATTTACGCTTTGAATTTCAGGTATTCGCCAGTTTCGTGATCCACGGGCGACGTCCAACTCGACGAGCGTGAAACTCCAATGTTCTTTATTTAAATTATTTGGATAAGTCTACTCGAAGTGTAAGACAAAGCGAAAGCAATCGGTGGCAAAATAAAAAACTAACAAAATTTATTTGTAAACCGTATTTCTCCTCATGAAGAAGCGTCTGTCCTTTTGATTTAGAATGCCTTCATTATGTTTATCACACTCCATAGCCGTGTGTCTTAACAAATCTCACCAACGAAGCGCCGTCTACCGGCATAGTTAACGTCGCGCATTTGAATAACTCTCAAATTATTCCACTCGGCCGTAGCGCTTGTAGGGTTGTCACCAAGTTAATATTTCACGACTAGAGGTATTTTTGCAACAATGTTGGTAGTAGTCAGCTCTGGTAATACAAAGGAAAAATATGATTATGTTAACAGCTAACGGTGAAACAAACTATTAATTAATAAAATTTATAAACAGTCCCTAATGTACAAAGTAACAACAATACAACACGGTTCTAGCAAAGTTACGTACAATAAATATTTTAAGTTGGACAATTTTCGGCATTACCGGGCGCGTGCCAACCCTACCTCTCTATCCCCGTTCGCGGCGCTCCCGTGGCGCGCTCGCACGCATTGTTTCACTGCACTTTGAACCAAAAGTTATTCCCAGTTCAAATTTCACGGCGTACACAAGTTTTGCACCTAAGTGCATCCGTCTGTTAATCTGTTTTATACAAAGGTGAAGTTGTTCAGTTGCAGGTGGAAATTTTAAATGTTTCCAGCGCTATAAGTAAATTTCGCCAAAGGCAACTCCGCTAATCCGTCTGAACAACTCGCTAGTTTAACTAAACTTCGAGAGTTTTGCAGTAATGTTGTTATAATAAATAGTGTGTACATGTGTAAAGTAGTTACAAATGTAAGTATGTATAAATATAGCTCACTCGACCCAGTTAATTTCCCTACATATTATTCATTCAGTTACGAAAACAATTCGAACCAACTCTCGCCAACAGTATTCGTAAAAAAGTTACACATTTTCGAGATTTTCGAAATGAAAGCGTAAAAAAAATTGTCCGACAAATTGCGAATCGTATCAGGTTTAATATTCAATAAGATCTCGGCGTGTACACGGGCGTTCATGACGGCAATAATATTCAAGGTTCTTGTATGCATCAAGTTCCCTAGTATCGCTTGGATACAGAAAAGTTTCCCGCACTTCTATGGATACGTCAAACTCACCATCCTGGGTTTTGCGATTATGCAACAGGCGTTAAACGTTCATTACTATGCGTGCTAATATATGCCCACTGACCGATTGCTCACTATCCCTCTCTCACATCCGCACCGAATCCGTGGAGAATTTTTAATACCATAATATCAAGATGCCAGTGGTCTTACGGGGTAATCAGTGAGCACTGAATGCCAAATATCTCTATTGTAACAAATCTGACGTGCTTCTTCTACATTCATCACCCGCTTCATACACGCACGCCACTTTCGAAGGCTTCTGACTCTCACATTAGCTGGTATCTTTAGTATTTGGTAACGGTAGGTTAATTTGTTGATTGATGGTTAACAAAATTGGTTTCTACCCACACCAACTTCCGAAATCAATACGTGTCGAAGTGAACGGAGCGCTTGAAACTCGGAGGTAGCGAACTTCACCTGAAGTTGACAATTACTTTCAGCGTTAATTAATAAAGGGCAAGTCACAGACCGAATCGTACTTGAGTGCGTTTCCAGTGCACAATTGTTACGTACGTTTTAAATTATTCATTTAATATTAAAATACATTTAATATTGTTGACATAGTGATAACGTATTGTAGTTGGATGCCCGAGTCGGGTACTATTTAGTTTTAATAAATTGAAATTCTCAGCAGTGTGGCTCCATAGTGGGGCAAAAACTTACCAGGTGAAACTTTCGGGGTGTAATACACTCCTCTGCCTATCTCTACGGGGATTGCAAATTAATTAGGACAAATTAATTTCTATAAACTTGAATTCCAAGTGATAGATTAATAATAATAATTTATAAATGATTTATAGACTGCCTCGTTGGTCGTGTTTGTTGCGAGTGCGACTGCCGATCGGGAGGTCCCGGGTTCGATTCCCGGG
>DWDV01003627.1:0-10397 GCA_018245615.1 Mimoniades ocyalus | reverse complement strand
GCAGTTCCCTGTACCCAGCTGTTGATGGTGATCGCCTATAATTTATTAAAGCATGGATGGTCGTAATTAGGTTACTAATCACATTATTGAAGTTTCACTCATAAATAGAGATCAATAGCAAATAATAGATGGTGTTAGTTGTATTTATTGAATCTCGTTAACGCATTTGTACTCCTGGACACGTTGTTTAGAATTCTACTCCTTTCCATCATCAGGGACGCAGAAGCAAAGGCGGAGGAGATAGCGGCGGAGATCGAGAGCGCGCCGTCGTACAAGGCGCGCATCGAGCTCGAGAACGGAGACGAGGAGGAGCGCTTCGCGGCGGTGGCGCGGCCGGCCGACAACGGCAAATACGTCATACCCAACAAGAGGAAAGGGAACATGCAGGTCGGTGGTCGGCACTCGTCGCTCTCTGCCTACCCGGGAGGAACCTGGTGTGAAGATATGTATATAAGTGTCCGATGAAATGAACAGATGGTCATAATTTTATTATGGAAATAATGGAAACAAGTAGCAGATCATGGCAAGAAAGATTTGTGAGTGAGGAGAATGAGTTAGAGAAACAGAAGGTGAACTGTGTTGGCCTTGAGTGTGCATATATACACAATTGCAGCGATAATACGCATTTAATGACAAATGAGACTTGAAATTGTGTTAATTAAATTGCGTTAAATTGTCGAATTTGTTTCAGTTTAAAATGAGTGGTAATATGAAACGGTAACATTCCAGGCGGGTAAACTGGTGAAGCCGACGGGCAACGGCAGCGCGGGCGGCGCGGCGCCGGGCGCGGGCGGCGCCGCCAAGGCGGGCTTCGCGCACGGCAAGGACGCGCGCGACAAGGAGCCGCGGCCCGCGCGCCAGCCGCTCACGCCGCCCGCCGAGCACGCGGTCAGCCCTGCAGCCGTGCACGCATCTACCTTCATCAACCACCATCCACCTCTATTAACCAACACCTGCAACCTTCATTAACCACCACCTATTAACCACATACCCATCACATGCTTTAGAATGGTCTATCTTTCGAGCCACATAAAACTGCGTAGATCTGTCTATGTGTTACTCCATGGAGGTTCCCATTGTATTTCAGGGCATGTTCTTTTGCTAGAATCAAATTTCCCGTTAATCGAATCGGTCTCTTGTGTGACAATCAGATCCTCTGCCCAATTGCCCAATGATAACACTTCTTCAACACAACATTGATAACAATTTTCCTTGAGTACAACTATAATTTTGTCGTCTTATCAGCCACTTCATAGACCATTAACTAGCGACACATAAACCTAAAAACATCAATGGCATGGGACTATTCAGCCACAATATACTGATAAACCTGAAGTGACAACAATTCACACCCCAATAATGCAGTGTAACTTAATCTTTAATTTAATGATTGCTTTTTCGTATTGTAAATTTTTTGAAAATGAAAAACTCATAACTCCCTGTGTTTTTTTGCAAAATAGTTTATTTCCATTTGGAAATTCCATTTCCATTCACTGTAGAAGAAATCTTAATATGGCATGACCATTACTTAAGGGTACCTATGTGGGTGTTTGACGATGTTTCAGAAAGAATCTCAATAAATTTCATATCAACAGCAACCCTCAAGTCCCGCGGGGATGGTACCGAGTCCAAGCGCAGCGGGGGTGATGGCTCCCGCCACCAGCGGCAAGAGCTACGCGGCGCAGGCGGGCGGCTACCACGCGCCGCCCCCCTTCCCCCACCACCACCATCACCACCACCACGCGCCTCTAGTATCTTCCACCGATATGTCCACATACGAGCATCACCAAAGGTGTGTACAACGTGTCATTACGTAATTTTACTTTTGATATACATATACATAGATCGATATGTCTAATGGTTATCATGCATATCAGTGATCTGAGGCTCCTAGTAGATTTATAGGGAATTAAGAGACAGAAATCATGCACACATTTTTTTTTATCTGTTGCTGTAAAAAATTATATACATATAAAAATTTGCCAACAGTTGTATTTTTCGCGTGTGACACATTTATTAAAGCACTACTATTTGTACATTATGATCTAATACCAGGATAATATTATAAGCAAATACATCGTACATTACTACCAGAGAAATTGTACATTAGTAAGTATTCTATTGATGAGAATCTATGACATTAGTTAAATTTGTAAATGTATATAGATTTAGGTGTGCTGAATGCTCATATTAAGTTAGAGATACTAAGTATTCTAACACATTCATTGTTGTCTCCTATTAACGATCTTTTCTTTCACAGACCCACTGGCAAATTAAATGGGGAGCCCCGGGGGGCCCCGTTGTCACGACCGGGCTTCCCACCTCACCATCATCACGTGAGTACTCTTAATTGAAAGCAATTAGTCCATCACCTTCACCTAGAGAGTCATTTTAACACATTTGTTACCACTGTCTAATTTACCTTTAAATTCTAAGTAGTCTTGAAGTTCACCGATCATGTTCATCTAGTTTTGTTTTAATTTTTTTCCAACCGTTTAATTTTGTTTTGAACCGACAAATTCTATAGTAAGCGTACAAGGAGGTATTAAACGCAAATGTACCTGTCTGAACGAAGCACATAGCGTGTCAGAAAGTATCAGGCAACACGGAGCGGTAGGGTAGGGTCCAGTGAGACGGCATAGTGACGTGTGGTGTGGCCCGCAGAGCGCCAGCGCCGCCGAGGGCGCGCCGCCCGCCGCGCGCCGCCGCGACGACGTGCAGGTGCGCCCCTCCACACCCCCTTCGCCCGCCCACACTCCCCCACACCTATTCTGCTCTTTGTTCAGTGTTCTCTGTTACACCAGTATCTTTTCATACTCCTATTTACCTTCTTCACTTATAATTTATAGAATTCATGTCATCTCACACTCACTTTTATATTTTATTCATTTATATTCTCCATATATATATATATACATACGCCTCACTCGGTGTTGTTGGTCCAGTAATTGGTGAACTTAACTTCTAAGCTGCAAATTGTGTGTAAGGAACATAAAACATTTTGTGATTAATATCTGTTTGTTTTATCTCTTGACCATATTATTATCTATGTATATGTGTATTTAGATATACATAATGTACATATATATGTTTATCTGTCTGGCTATCATGGCATTAACTTTACCTAGATTAAAATGAATGGTTCTCTGAATTGTCATAAGAAGTTTATTATTGTTTTATAAAAATACAGCCACTATTCCATTGTAATGTGTATGTATATTATTGCAATACATTATTTGTTTTAACATTAAGAACTATCTATAAAAAATATTACTACTAAACATTCACTGAACTTACTAACTAGAAACTCTCATTGTGGACCAGTTATTGGTGAGCAAAGTATGGTAAGGAAACAAAATAATGTATAGAGATGCAACATGCCAGAATCAAATTACATCTACTTGAATAACATTCTTAGTCATTCTTTTTTTTTTCAAAGATTTATCAGATGTGACAATTTTGTTTAACAAATAAATGCAAATCACATATTAAGCAATATGTAACTTATAGAAACTGACAGATCTGTTGATCTATCTCAGATGAGTTTATAGTCCAAAAGGCTTAGTTGCAACATTTGCCTAGCGAACCACCTTCAAACCAGTTATTAATCTTAGAATATTGCTACTTAACTGTATTGAAATGTTTCTGCCACCAAAAAGTGCTTTCAAATAATAGCCTGTATGTTGTTTTCTCGCATCTCTTCATTTTTACTTCAATGAGTATATTTGTCGAGCAGGAGCTCCGCAAGTTTGGTCAGGAGTTCAAGCTGGTGTCGACGGGCCAGATGGGGCCGCAGCCGCAGCAGCCGCAACCACACCAGCAACAGCCGCATCAGCCGCAACAGAACCCACATCCACAGGTACTGGCATAATTTGTTGATTAATGTTGCAAACGGCTAGTCTATGAGAACACTTGAGCAGTAACAATATGTCTATGACTATCACATATAAGGTAAGTACTAACTTCTACATAACAATCATAGCTGGCCTTAGGAGTGTTAGCAGTCCTATCATTGTAGAATACTAAGCAATAGTCTCATCGACTACTTAGTACAAGTTGAATTACCTAAAATTGATAGTTCCGTTTGAGGTTGGATGTGGATCTCCAGTGGGAACAGCGAGTAATTAACTTAATTGCTACCTGATCAATTGCGGTAATTTTAAGAAGTTAGACAGCAGTGCCAGCAAACCATGACTTGCGCCGCTCGCAGCAGCTGCCGCCGCCGGCCGCCAGCCCGCCCGTGGTGTCGGCCAACGCCGGCGCGCCGTCCGAGCCCAAGCGCGACCGCGGGCCCAAGCACGACCCCCACCCGCACCAGCACCAGCACCCGCTGCAGCACCAGCTCCAGCACCAGCACCAGCACCCCATGCAACATCAGCACCAACAACACTCGCACAAGGTACTAATTCACAGTAGCAATTCATACTACATGTTCAATTTATACTTGTTATGCAAAGACATTTAACACCTCGAGATCCTTAATGAACTCGACCCTTCCGATGGGTGGTTAGTAAGTTTATGTAAAGCTGTATCGGGGGAAAATTCTACGTCATCTTTGATTGCGAGCTATGACTTGTGTCTAAAAATAAGACAAATTGTATGGAATGAGTAATGTTTTTGTAATACATATTATCATATGTTTTATTTCAATGCGCGATAAATATTATCACTGATCACAACAACCATGAAGAATTACATTTGTGCAAAATGATCTCCAGCCACCTCCGGTCCCGAAGCCAGAGGAGTCAGTGCCCGAGGAGCGGTCGCCAGTGTCGTCGCCGCCCACGTCCGCGTCGCCCGCGCTGTCCACGGTGGAGCGGGCCACCGCGACCCTGAAGAAATCCACGCTCAACCCCAACGCAAAGGAGTTCAACCCCAGCGCCGGCAAGAGCTTCACGCCCCGCAGTCCCACCACCCCCAATCCCAGCAGGTGGGTGTTTTCTATTAATCCTTTGGACATTTGGGTAACTAGTAAATCGAAATTAATTCGCCTTAGGATATAGGTGTATCAAGTCTCCCGACCCGCACTTGGCCAGCATGGCAGACAATAGCCTTAACCCTCCCATTCTGAGAGGAGACCTATGTTCCAACAGTGGAACAATAAAAATGGTTGAAAAAAAGGAGTTACTTGAAACTACATACATACATATCTTCACGCCAGGTCCCTTGCAGGGTAGGCAGAGAGCACAGAGTGCCAAATATCTTTATTCTTACAAACATGTCGTGCTTCGTCCACATTCATCACTCTCTTCATACATGCACGCCGGTTTCGGAGACTTCTAACGTCCCTATCGCAAGTTTACTAGTATTAATATTATATCGCCATATTAGGTCCCTTATAAATCGTCGGTCTGCTAACACCAGCAGAGAACACGGAACGTCATATAATTCTGTCCTTACAGACCTGACTACCCTGTTCATCACTTTCTTAAAACACATGTCTATAATATAAAAATGCAAAACGGTCCGATACAGTGCAACTAGAGTTCATATACAATTTATGTCCAATGTGAATCGGGTTGGAGTTAATTGTGTATGAAGTGCGTCTGGTCTTAGCTCGCTATTGAATTGATTTTTGATTTTATTTTTAAAGCTTGTTTGTTGTTTAGTCCATAAATTGATCACTGCATTTATATACTATTTTTTTGAGACCCTTTTGTCTTTCCACTGTTGGAACACGGATCTCCTATTAGAACGAGAGGGTTAAGGCAGTAGTTTGCTACCCTGGCTGAGTGCGGGTTGACATACTTCACACGCCTTAGATTTTTTTTTCTGAACTTTAAGATTTGAAGTGGGAGTGTTCTACATTTCTCTGCCTACCTCTTCGGGGATTACTGGCGTGATATTACGTTTTTTTTTAAGATTTGCAGGTTTCCTCACGATGTTGTCGTTCACTGTTATATGAAGTGTTATTTAACTTTAATACGTAATTTTATTGTAAAGAGGCGTGCGGTAGGATCTGAACCCGGGCTTCCGAAGTAAGAATTGCAAACCACTAGGCTATCTCTGCTATTGTACATGCTATACTGTTTTTCGTATCATCAATCAATATTACTTTTGAAATGTGTTTGGAAATTACTGTTTGAATGTCCTTACGTATGAGGTGTCGTGGCCATAACGGTACAATCCTGTGTTGCTCTTATTAAACAAAAATAGAAGGGCAATCAAGAGTTAAATAAGAAAACGCATTTGAATATTTTTAATTAAATTTGTATAATTCATGGAGTTGTTCTGTTTTTTTAAGTATGCGAATTGTAATATTTTATTTTAAAAGATATGGATTTCAAAATTTATTTCATTTAATACTTCAGTGTGAGATATTTCTGTTTATATTACCATGGGTTACACGTAAATGCGTATACATGTTCAATTTTATTTGTACTCTTTATAATTTTTGTTTAATTTTCAAGTCAATACAGTAACGTAAGTGAGTTATGTCACCAGAACAGCAGAAACGAATTATTGACGACACATTTTTCAAACAATAACGTTATTAGCATCATAATGTGTTGAATTTACACGTTGGTGGCAATTGCCATGTGTATTTTGCACGGCGCAGTTATGTGTTTATTTATTACAAGTACGTAAACCGTAAATTAAGTGGGATTTTGTTTGCTTTAATCAAGTTATTTTATATATTCACTGTGTAATACAGAGTTATGACAATTTAATACGATGAGTTATTTGTCAAACGTGAAAAAGCTGATGGTAATAATGTTGAATATATTCAGAAATGTAATTTTTTACCTTTGTAAGGTTAAGGACTGTGAGAGGTACTTTGTATTTAAATGAAAATATTGTACTGGTAGGAACATTATGTGAATAACAAACAAAATCAGGTATGATAAAGTGCTAGGCTTTTAATAAATTATCTAACATTTTGTGACTTTTGATATATTAGTTATTTTCTTTCACGTTTAGTAGTGACCAGAGTAGGGGTGGAGCGAAGGGGCAGAATTGTGCACGACAGCGTTGAATCTGAAATATACGAGTACATAAAATATTGAATTTTTCCTTTTAAAATATGTTCCGTAAAATAAAATATGTTTTGTACTATATGTTCGTTTCATAAGCTTCAAAGTTAATTTTTGTATGGCTTTGTAATATTAACATCATGAGTAGCCCTCCAGCTAACTGCAAGGGTTAAATACTAGACAATGACTTCAGGACCAAATATTTTTCTAATTTAAATATAATTATTTTATATTCAAGATAGGTTTACCCGCTATGGTCGTCAGCGGAGTAGTCGACCTTGCGCACGGAGCCGTCGGGCTGCACGAGGGAGTAGGAGCCGTGCACGGCGTCTCCGTCGCGGCTCTCGTGTTGGCTCTTGTGGTCGCCGGTGTGCGGGTCGGCCACGGAGTACGCGAAGTCGTACTTAGGGTAGGCCTGTAATTTTTAATAGACATAAAATTTAAAACTATGCTGAAAGAGGGGAGTAATGACATGAATGGGCTATCAAACTAAAAGCAGTGTTGTAGTGTATTTCTCATTGATAATTAAGTTTGTAAACCAGATATGTATTTTAATAACCAATTTCTAATCATTTTCATAGTAAAATGCGGTAGCGGCGGAATATTTCGTAATACCTAGTATTATAAATACATATCAATAGCTTTAAGGAATCCAGCTTTAATCGAAATAATCCAGTCATATCTGTTTACATATTAAGGTTTGGAATTCATGTAATTGCAAACTTACATATTGGTCATGACCGTCATAATGGCCTGCATATGCGCTGAGAGGGGCAGCATAGGGGGCGATGGGAGCGGCATATGAAGCGATCGGGGCCGCATAGTGTCCGATGGGGGCCGAGTGGACTAGCGGGGCGCCGTGCTCGAATGGTACCGCGTAGTGGACAGGAGAGTGGGCTTCGTCGTGGCGGATGATGCTTTGTGAAGAGACTGCAGCTCCATAAAGACCGGCATTCGCTGCTGCCAGCAGGCCACCAAAAGCTACTAACTGAAATAAGTTAAAAAATCTCTTTAATTACATATGTACGTCTATATTGATTATTAGTACTCGAAGTTCACTAGCAAAAGTGCCCCTTGTCCCTGCCTAGTAAAAGACAAACTTTTAGTAAAGATAAAGTGTAAGGATCAAAATGAAGCTAAAAGAGATTAAATTATTTTATTTAGTGAACGATTGCAATGGATGCTCAAAAGTAAAAAAAGAAAGACGATGAAAAGACTACAAAATAGGTACCTACAGAGTATACAACATTTTTTATATAAATTGTTATTTATGCTTGGACTTAAAATAAATAATTAGTATTATATTTTTATCTATTACATTCGTTTTTTTAAATATAAAATAGGCGAATTAGACACGATTATTTAATTATTTGTGGCTTTATATTCAATTTTTCTGGTTTTTCGTTCACTGTGCGTACTTACTTTGCTGAACATTTTGTGCTCGTTATGTTTGGCGCTGGTCAGTGATTGATGTCAACAGCCACTGACCGTGGGTTTTTATACCACTTAATGACAGCAGCCAGTGGGGCTTTGCGGCCGTGCGGCCCTCGCACGAGAACAACAATAAAATTAGAGGTCGCTGTCGAACGTTACAATTTAAATTTATATGAATGCGTAATAACTCAATAACTATTTTACGCGTGTTTAATCTAAGTGTTGCTTAATTGATTGGTCATTACCTATTATCTATTCGGGGGCGTGCCGATTACAGATAGGTGCTTAGTACCTACTTCTGAAACCAGTGCGGGTGCTATTAATTAAGTCATATCTTAACTATTTATCTGTCATTGGGAAAAGGCCGATCTAGAACTGTCTCAATACTTGACTTGACTTACACTAGTTTTGTTTGGTATGATTCTTAAGAAATAGACCTTAAATATATTCTAGTAAAATGAATTACGTCATCATATTTACATACGCACGTAGTGAGGTTTATACGTCATCATCGTCATCAGCCTTCCTGAGGGACAATGCCCATAATCTGGGGAATATGGGGATAATCCCTCATGCCCAGAGTGGGCTCTGGGCACGAGTGTTGAGGATCGCAGAGCAAAGTATCTCGCACAGCGTACGCTACTACCCAAAAGCCGGCCAGAGTATGTAGCTGTGCCTAGGGAGACCACGCCGTACCGCGATCTGCAAGCGACGGTTTTAGTCGCCTTTTACGACACCTGTATTCCAGTATGGAGTCGGGGAATGTACGATATTCTTACTCCGCTCCAACACGGACATACAAAATGTTTCTGTCTACAAGTAAAATATTTGTAATGTGTAAGATAAAAGCCAAATAACGTCACTATACAACACGTGAAATAAAAAGACAAGGTGACGAAGATAATGAGAGGCAGTGTCGTAGCTAATAGAGAGAGTTCTTAAAGAAGGCTTTGTTATATGAAGCTTATTATGAGCGAATGGACGAAAATCAATTAGAAAAAAATGTTTTATATTTCCAAATTTTTGATCAGGGTTAACGTAATCTGAAATCTAATATGGAATGTATATTAGAATGTTTACATAGAATATTGAATATTGTATATAGAAAGAAAATGGAAAGACAATCGAATCTTTTAACAATTACGTAACATCACGCTTATAATCCCCAAAGAAGTAGGCAGAGGAATGTTGAATACTCCCATGTTTCACCAGTTACTTTTACGTCCCACTATAGAGTAGGTGGTGAGCCTGTTGCCATATACTGGGCACATATTCAGACTCCGAGCCACTGCTAGACAATCTAAATTAGAAAAATTTAGTAGTGCTCGACCTGGGAATCGACCCCAGGACCTCCCGATCGGCAGTCGCTCTTGCAACCAATACGACCAACGAGGCAGTCAAACAATTAAGTAATATAATCGTGTAGTCTATAGTTTTAGGTTATAAGATACAACTCGTATTACCAGGGTTGGTGGCAAATATTAGTGATATATTAAAGTTTAAACTTTTATTTTTATATGCTTAGATTCATTTCGTATTCCAATTGATGATGGCTGGTTATGCAAAATTTTATTCCTCACAGTACACCCAAGAGGACCAGTTTAGAAAATTGCATTGCAACTTTATTTCTAACTAAATAAACCTTTATACATATAGATTTATGCACTCCATTCAATTAGTTTACAGAATATCTGCAAATAACTTTTCATTTTATTTTACATTATGTACCAAACCTTTGTGAATACTTTCATGCTTTCAAGTTCAATGTTCTTCGCTGGATTCTAATCATATCAATGTTAAAATACTGTTAATATTAAGTTTGAGTTGTAATGGCAACAACGAAACGGGAAATATAATCGTAAATAAAACAAAGACAAAATGTTCTTGTCTATTTAATTCGCTTCTCTTAGTCTTACTTTTTAAATGTGTGATTTAATTGTTGTATGACGAATTAGCGTCCTCGGTTTCACTGACGGTTTCAAGTAGTCA
>DWDV01003626.1:0-10397 GCA_018245615.1 Mimoniades ocyalus | reverse complement strand
TGGTTGCAAGCGCGACTGTCGATCGAGAGGTTCCGGGTTCAAATCCCCGGTCGGATACTAGTGGATTGTTCTAACTTACATGTTCTAGTACTGGCTCGGAGTTTGAATACGTGCCCGGGGTATGGCAATAGGCTCACCACCTATTGTGAGACGTGGAAGAATACTACACTCTCCTACCTATCTCTTCAGGGATTAAAGGCGCGATGCTACGTTCTGGATATTTAGAACATAAAAATTATTAATACAATTTCATATTCACAAAGATTGGGGTTCCCTTTGAAATTTTAACTAGATTTGTACTAGAGATGTGCATAATGAGGCTTTTATATACAATTCCGCGTTGGATGCCCGCTTATCCTTCATTTTATATGCAGTAACCAAGTCTAGACATGGGCAAACTTGGTAATGGGATTTTACATATTTTAATACCCCTTAATACTAAGCTAGGTAATAATGCGGGCTTCAGGGCCCCTGTTTGATTAACAGCCTTTTAAGCGTACGCTGTCTATATAGTTTTTATTAAATTAGCTTTAGGGTGCGAACTATACCCAAGGAATACTACACGTATCATCCAAGCCTTGAAACGAATAAACGAATGAACTCAGGTAAGCTTTTATTTGGATCTCAGTCTTAATACAGACATCTGCGAATATTCGCAACTTACATAAAAGTACCTATATGTATGTATGAATGTAAGAAATTAAAGAATTTTCTACGTGTGATTGGTTTTCAACCATGGGTCGATTACTAATCACTTCTAGAAATTTCCATTATTGGAACAAAGTCAACGGTGCTCGTCTAAGTTCTCGATGTTGGAAGGTAATACTAGAGGCTCGTAGAGAGGGAAACAATTAATTGAAGCCATATACATACATCTGTAGACTTCAGTAATAAATACTGACTTGAATTTTCATTTGCCAGTAATGAAATAAAAAAATCTCGTGTTCCTGTCGTTTCGCTGTCAACGCTTAGTGTGATTAAGATAATAAATATTAATAATTCCGTAATACGTCAGACATATAATAATATCTAATGAATAACGAAGCGATGTTAAAACAGCTATCAAGCGTTAAATCAATGCAAAAAAAACAAATTTTAAATTTATGACATTTGTATGAGCGAAATCGGAATTTATTATTTGCAAGAGTTATTTATTCGTCTCAATTAATTCCTATTCTGGTCGTTTCCCATTCACGCGTTCACGAATAACACTTTATGAATGTTGACAGTTCAAACGAAATATATCGCAGTGAAATATATAAACTCGTGTTACTCCACGATACACAGTACCGTTCAGTATTGGCACAGTATAAATATTCGTACACGATTCGGAATCGGTGAGTGCTCAACACTGTTCAGATCTGGTCGCATGGTATTCAACAATTGCCGAATCACTTTTAGTTTACTTGTACAATCCTATATATGAGCTTTCGAATCAAAGTCTAAATGTCATTTACGTTGAACGAAATATTAATGTTACGAGTAAATACATGTTTTAGACAGACAAAATGTTTTAGTAAGTGTTAGTTTAAGAGCAATCCGCGGATCGAGCGATGTACTGCGATACACCGCGATAATATAAACTGAGCCTTATCGTAAAGAGTAAGCACGTATTTACCGCGTGGACCGCGTGAAATCGGGAACCATATGAAATTCGTTTCCATGTTGGATTACCACACCTCGCACGGAGGTGATTGACCTCCGAAAGCCTGGAAAAAATGGCGGTGCAAAGTATTTAAACCGTTAAGAAATGCAAACAGCAGCCATTTAATTTTGTCCTATGGACGCTGGTAACGACATAATCACTATTTAAATGCTAGCAACCAAAGCTAAGATTTAGGATACCAATTTTTTTGGCATTTAATTTTTTTAAGTACGACCGCTTATGACGTAAAATTCAAACTCATCTATCAAGATAGCTGAAACTATTAAAATGATCAAAATTACTTGTGATAAAGCTAAATTTTTTGGTTTAACATAAAAATCGTGATCGACTTGACAAAATTTATTACATCATGTGCTGATTGAGATATTTTGTAGTACTCCCATCAAGGACATTAAGCCTTTATCGTCCTACTTCTAGATACGAGTCCCCCTGAGAATGGAAGCGGTATCGTATCTACCCCTATATAGCTTCAGAAATATGTACTATGCTAAAATATTTATTTATACAAGCACGGTCTGCCAAATATAATTAAGTTGGAGTACAAACACGACAAACGAAGTGCGCTGCAGAACATTCGCCTCGCTATTTCATTCTTTAAAAAAAGTGGAGCTAATTTATTTGAGTGTGAATGAATACGGAACGTAAGCTGGCGGGCGAAATCTGCGTCTAAACAAGTGGTTGGGGAATCTGCATAATTTATACCCTGAAAAAGAATTGCCTGGGCCCTGTTTACTGTGCTCTTGTTGATTTTCCGAGGACCGCGTTTGTTGAAACGCTCGCCGTCCCTCTCGCGGCGGGCAGGGCGGAGCGGGACGAAAGACGGCGTTATGTATGGAGGTTGGATTGGAAGGGACTTCAATTTTCGATGAACGTAAACCCACTGAAATATCGTTGAGGAGCGTTTACTTTTGTGCCGACGCGCGTCCCCGGCTCGTTTGTTGTCGACGACGCGTGTTCGCTACAGTATGTTACAGTGGATTGAATTGCATATGGAATTTTCTCGAAGGTTGAACCTTAAATAAAAGTTCGTAAATTGTGTAATCATTTCTCTCGATGTTAGTTTGAGAAGTTAATGAAATTTCATTCTATTCACACGAATGTTAAATGCAATAACACTAAATTTAGACCCAACATTGTTGCTGCAGTTTTTCTCTTCATGGTGGATTTATCACCTCAACCAGCGTACGTATCAGTGGTAACATAATACGGTAGGGTAATGCGCGCCAAACGAGATTAGGATGGGGTAGATTTCCTCATGCTGTGGCCTCCTTTGGTTGGTTGGGCTTTCCCAACGTGCTGGGCTTTCAAAACTGTATGTCTGTTTCTTTTCCAAAAAAACAATTAAGCACTGCAGATATACTTATTAGGGTTTTCATCAATTTGTTGACGGCTCTACAACAAGGTGATTTACTAACTTTACGAAGCATAGAAACAGTAATTTGGCGTCTAAGGCTACATGTTACCTAACCAGACAGATCGTTTGCGATATGCCAGTGCGTCAGAGCTAAAGCGTGAAGCCCAGCTTGTGCTTCACAACCGAACAGCGCATTGGAGGCGACGCATATGCACATGTATCCAAGAGTGTGGCGATATGTTACGGTTGGATGCATTCCGAGCTGCGAGACTAACTTATGGGCATGGACGTGAACGGCATGAAATTTTCAAACAGGACCCGACGTGACCGGGCGCACGCGTTAGCTCCACACCTTCCGAGAAGCGCGCGCGCGGTATGAAATATGCTCAGCGTTAGCAAAAAGATGCTAATGTTGAAATAAAAGACTTCGCGGCAGCACGGGATTTTTATACACAACATAACATCACGCCCGTATATCCCCGAAGGGGTATCCAGAAACATCATTAGCACCAAAAACTTTATACAGTTCTAGAAAGATTGTATTCAAAATTAGAAAAATATGTTATTTGCTGTTATTATTTATATACGATATCCGTGTCAGGTGGTTCAAGGGAATTTTGCATAGAAATGCTAATTTTGCAAAATAAAAAAGAAACTTAACAAAATTAAAAATACGTATCGAAAAGGTGAATTGTTATGAAAAATACCTAACAAAGGTCGCGCACTCCGCGCCCGAACCCACGCGTCAGCGCGTTCGCTTCTTAGAACAGCCGGTTTCGTATGAAATATATTATGCTCTTATAAAACGAACAAAAGTAGCAAATAACAAAAAGGCATAATAATGTTCGCGAGAACCATATAAGGGCCACACCCACACATTGTGGGTCGTCATGCATATTAAAATAAGTCCATACCAGCATATCGTTACATTAACTGCGTAGCCATATGCGTAATATGTATTAACATAGGTATATAAAGGTATAGAAACAATTGCAGTATCAGACCGTATATATTTCTTAGGAAGGTGAGATCGCCCATTTTAAGTACCGCTTCGTTTCTAATCATCCTCATAGCGTTATTTTTGTATGATATGTAATTCCCCTGTACAAAGCATGTCTGTGTTGGAGTGAGTGAAAAAAGTTGCGCTTGAATCCCAAGTTTTTTGTTATTTTTAGACGACTTTTTAAAGTTTTTCACATATTAGAACATACAACCACAACATTTCAATCCCTTTCCCCCCTAATATTTTTGAAACTAAAAAAAAGTTTTGAATAATTATAATTAATTGACGTTTTATAATATGCATACATTTCAATTACATTCACGTTTTGACTAAAGTACAATCTTCCTATTAAATAAATATGTGTTACTGTGTTTCTATAAAATACTAGGAACACAACACAATAAAAGGGCGTATGTGTGCGAATCTACAAATCTCGGCGGCCTTATTAAGGGCCACCTACACGCCGCGGATTATAATACGCCTTAAGGGTATTCAAGTACTCCGCTCGAGGGGCCATTGAGAAAATAGTCAATATTTTTTACGCTCTAGTGGGAGGATATTAATGCTTTAAAGACCGGAGCAGTAAGAAACTATGAAAGAGTGAAAATAATGACGTGTTTTTTCCATATGAGGATTGTGATTTTGTTGGTTTTATTGATATATACAATACAATATAGTAATGCAACCAATTGTTACTAAACGGTAGACATCGATGTAATAACATTGGTAATACTTTGATGGAGTCCTGTATACAACTTGTATAGAACTCTTATGCCAACTAGGAGGATTTCATTAATTAGCTGACGCGGAAAACGTTGTTCTTCCATATAAATTATTTTTAGTATATATTTTGGTTACTAAATAAAAAATAAATAAGAATGTATTATGTGTTTGAATATTTTAAATGTTTGAAGAACAAACGACGCTTAATATATACAAAAATAAAAAAATACTAAAACAGCGATAAGAAAATTGCATTTTTGATGTGGAATATAAAAAAAGAAAAAAAAAATTGTCAAAACAATAGATTTTTTTCTGGGTAGGGCCTTCCTGATCACTAAAACGATCTATTTTCAGACCTACCATTTATACACAAAAAAAAACAAAAGTCGATCAAGCCGATTTGAAGGAGTTCGACCACTAACACTGTGACATGAGATTTTTAAATATTAGAAGATTAATCTAAAAGCCAAAAAGAGCACTATAAAAAACCGTAACTTTCTTTTTTTAATAAAAATTCCGGTACAGTTGACAGTTACCTTCGTACAGTTCATTCGTTCGTTCGCTCTTTCATTCATTCAGTCGCGTTCATTGTACACCAGTCCCCAATTTACCTTCAGAAGCGCGGGGACTTCTGCGAATGGCCTGTAAACATTTTTTCCCGTTCCTTTTCGATTTTACGAGTCAACTGCGAACTTTTAGAATGGCCTTTATGGGCTCCCAGCACCGCCCCCACATATACTTATTTGAATTATTAAATTGAATCCTCACTCCATCCGTGAATCTTCAGGAGCGCCTATTCGGATTCAATATATTTCTTGGCCTATAAAGAAGTACTTACATCGACTGTGCATTGTGATTTTACTTACCTGCAATGAAAAAGTAAAACGTTAATAAGGAAAAAATGTAAAGCAATCAAATTAATAAATGTGCATTTGTTGACTAGTAATAAGTTTATTACAAGTATATATTCTATGTCCTTTATACAAGGAATATTCGAAATAAGCAAAATGGCATCAAGTATATCGGAGGATAGCTCGAAAGTACGGGATATTTTTTTATTTCATGTCATTCATAATTTAAAATACAACAAGTGCCAAACATTCATTTTATAAAAACCCAACATCACACCTGTAATCCCCGAAGAGATATGCAAAGGAGTGTACACTCTTACGTTTCACCAATTACGTCTACATCCCACCATGGAATAGGTGGTGAGCCTATTGTCATACACTGGAAAAAGATCCAGCCTCCAAAGAAGATGGTAGAAAGATTAACGAGAAATTATAATTAAAAAAATACAATAGTACCCGACCCGGGATTTGAACCCAGGATCTTTCGGTCGGCAGTCGCACTCGTAACCACTCGACCAGCGATGCATTCATATTAAAGTGTATATTACATTGGGTTTGCTTGGATTTAAATGGTAGTGTCAAAATAATTTCAGGCACGAGTGGCAATCA
The DNA here is from genome assembly GCA_018245615.1 of Mimoniades ocyalus. Taxonomy (NCBI): domain Eukaryota; kingdom Metazoa; phylum Arthropoda; class Insecta; order Lepidoptera; family Hesperiidae; genus Mimoniades; species Mimoniades ocyalus. The sequence goes on along the minus strand of DWDV01003626.1, from coordinate 4,191 downwards.
AGCTTTCAATGTGATATAATTAATGACTGGTTGCAAGTTGGCTCCTCGTTTCTAATTGCTTTTTGAATTAATTCGTTGCATGTAACTCCTGTCCGGAATTTATCTTATAACGTAAACCTTCTCAACATTACTGCTAAAATAAATCTCAATTATTCGAAGCCACGGATTACTCTACTTAATGATGGTACGTAATAACTAATTTAATGTTAGCAATCTGACACAAATATACTTCGAATCTGAGTAAGCTATTTAGGGAGTAAGTAAGGGGATATTAAAAAGTGATAAAATAAAAAATCAATCCAGTTTTCAATTCATACCAATAAAGATACCATTGCGGTGTAGTATACCATTTATTTCGACTACATTAACCGACAGAAATTAATGCTAGACGTATAATTATCTGCCCACGTACAGTAAAAAGCGTACTGAATTTCGCAACGCGCCCGACGCCCACGCGAATCTGTCTGGCCCTTCGGAACAAGTGAAGTATTTGCACGAAAAGGGACTTTTATAAGATTAAAACGTTGTCGGATTTGCATTGACGCGATAAGAGTATAATGAGAGGTCGGCGTGCCGGCGCCTGTAGATCACGGTAGATGGCGCCGCGGAGCTGCGCTTGCGCAACCGCGGCACGCAACCGGCCGCCGCCCGCTCGATCATAGATCAATGCAATTAATTCTCTCACTCACCACCCGTGTGTACGGAAATTGATTAAACGAACAATGTGTATTGTCACTATAACCGCTTTCACCCATTACCGACTATGGCACGGACCGCATCTGTCGGTGCAATATGCGGTTAACTTACAAAACGCGATTTTAATCGCGCTCTAAATCGCTAGCTTGGGTTTATTTTAGCGGAAGTTTCAGTTGTACCCATTTGCATGTATTTCCTAATAGATAATACTATGGTACGTGTGTTGCTTAAAAATATAGTGTTCGTTGCACTATGCCGAACAGACAAAAATTCTAAATATCTAATTACATTTATATGTTATACATCCAAACAGAATAAAAGAAGCGTGTCTGTTAATCAAACATCATACATTTGATCGAGATGAGAAACGAATCCACAATCTCCAGCTAAGCAGTCATGATAACTAAAACTAGATCAATATGCATATACATACATATGTACATGTGATATCTCTAAGCCATAAACAAAGTCACAAGAAACAAAGTAGTGCCCGAGACATATACTTTAATATTGCGACTGTAGTACTAAAATAATTGCCATCAAACACCAATTATATACAAAAATATACATTCTACATAAAGGTTAAATAAGAACTTCAACATCCTGACAGCGGACAATAACATCCATGTATAAGACAATATCATGATAGAGCCGTACAATACAATATAATCTCTTGTCCTATCTGACGGTTAATCTCTGGCGGGTGCGCAGCCTCTTCGGTAGCGGCTTGTTAGCGGGTGTGTGGGGACTGACTGCGTTTATTGTTTATTGCTACAATCTAGCAACCGATTATTACCTCAGCGCTAGCCTTAAGCTTCAGTTTGATCATTGATTTAAAATTACCCACTGCGTTTGACTCGACGCGCTAATAATATTGATGCGACGTACGATACTCGAGTGGCTGGCGTAACTTGTTCATGTCGTTAGTTTTACCTTTTAATAAAAACGCAAGTTTATAATAATCTTATCAGCCAGTGAAATATGGATAGAATGTAAAATTTATTACGATTGTTGTGCTTTAGGCCAAATATAACGGTAGATTATAGAAGTTCGTTTCGAATAACGTTAATGCTTTATAGATGTAGTTTGTTTCGTTTAGTGTTGAGATATTATAAAGAGGATATTGTAACTGATCCCAAATTAGACAGGTCCTGTATTATTTTGACTAGACAGGTTAAAAATAAAAGTTAATATCCGTGTATATAAATTTGTACAGAGAATAGGAAATGAAACACACTTCTATTTGTCACGCAAATATTAATCTCTTGTGATAATAGAATCCACAGCCTTAGACTCAACTCTTAAGATTACAACCACTAGATCAGCGGATCACTCCGGATCACTCCGGATCACTCACGTATTTTTAATGTTTTCTCACAATTGTTATGAGACAAGCAACCGTTTGTCATTTGACATTGGTCGTACTGTCGCGTTTGAGTCGCATGTGAATGTATAGAGAATCATGTTATCACTAATGACTACTGATTTTCCAGAATGTTTGCACCGAAACTCTCGACATTGGGCCACTCAGCTCAACTCGCCTTAAGAGAATTACCGACTTAGTGCATAATGGCAGCATATACTCTTCACGCGAATGCATCTAATTCACCATTTTATACGGCACATGTTCCTTAAGTTAAGATCTACTCAAGTTCGCCTTAGAATGCTAACGAGGCAACAAGTACTATGTAAATATGGGATACACATGCATGCATATGCATGTATGTATGTAGGTATGGAGGTAATCGTTGTTTGTGAAGTGTCGAATTGCTTGCGCTGAGCAAATATACTTGTACAGGTCTCTTCAAGCATTTCGCTTCGATTATACTTATGAATGATTGTTTGCGTTTAATAGTTTGAAAATGACTTGTGAAGCGTTTACGACTCTGATGTGTTACGTTAACGATGGGTCGTGTTTAGCGACATACATATGTAGGAGTCTGCTTGCCTTTAAACGAGTTTGAATTGGAATGCAGGAAGTAGAATAGGGTTAAAGGAACCGCTACGGAAACACTTTCTTGACGGTCTCTATCGAGGTACCTTTTTGGTACCGTATTAGTACGTTATCTTATATATGTTTAATACAACCATAAATTTATTTTATTACATTTTATAACGTGTAAAGTTTTTTTAATTTTACATAATTTAATCTTTTCCTATACATATTTACTTAATTCAAAATTCCAATATCATAAGAGAATCAACTGAATGTGTGGTTTTCTGCTCTACGCGTGGAATGTGGCTATTATTTGTCTTTAAAATAATATAATAATGAACACTTCCAAATATAATTAGGGTTGCCTGTATTTATTTGAAGTTGTTGGCTTTTATAAAAAAAATTAAGGCTTTTTACAAAAGCATCTGCTATATACATGTATGTAAGTTTTTGTTATTGTATTAGAGTTTTACTTCCAATTAATTATAAAACAGTTTAAGGAAGGCTACAAAAGCGGTAACAAAGCTAACATATTTTGTTCAGCAAATTTTATCAAAATATTTTTTTTTGTGCATAATTTTTTCTGCTAAACGCTTCTGTAAAGTAAAACGCGGCAGCCCTGAATATAATAGCAAAATATATTATCGCACAAATCTGTAATAAAGATAGCCATGCGCGGTGCGCCCCGCAACGCGACTCTGCGACTCGCGTTTCATTCCCTTATACCAACTAAAAGTGTGTCATATAAAGAAACGCAATTGGAAATGAAATAGCCAACCAGAGCTCCATAAAGATGGGGCTCTCGATGCACTGAAATAAAGTTAATTGCTCGTAAACTGCAGAATGCGTCCCGGTCGCCATCTTGAAACTCTCTCGACACGTTTAAGAATGCTTGTGGAGTTTAATTCGGTTTCTAGTAGTCGGTTGGGCCAATTCGTTGCAGCGTTGTGCCGCTTGCCAGAAAATTGGAATAAGTCACATGGCACTTAAGTGCAGGTAGGGGGATTATTTTGAATTGCAAAAAAACAATTCTCTTTCCTATTTAAAATGAAACTTATTTTTGCTCTTAAATTGTACCTACATATTCTGGCGAACGATGCAACGGTAATTTGATAAGATTAGGATGGAAAATGTCTTTTTACAACTTGGTTCCTCTTAATCCGTTAATCTATAAAAAATGATTAATTAAGGTATATGTATTGGTACCAAATGAATGAGTTATCAGCTTTAACTGTTAAGTACTGTAACAGTAGATTTTTGTTATATTGTTTATTTTTATAAAAAGAAGAAAAAAAAAGTAACATCACGCCTGTAATCCTCGAAGAGGTAGGCAGAGGAATGTAGAACACTCCCACGTTTTACCAGTTACTTTTAAGTCCCACGATGGAATAGATGGTGAGCCTATTGCCATATGCCGGGCACATATCCAGACTCCGAGTCACTACTAGAGAATTTAAATCAGAAAATTTAGTAGTGCCCGACCCGGGAATCAAACCCAGGACCTCCCGTTCGGCAGTCACACTTGCAACCAACACGACCAACGAGGCAGTTTATCTTTA
>DWDV01003625.1:0-10397 GCA_018245615.1 Mimoniades ocyalus | reverse complement strand
CGGCTGGCGACATCTCACATGGTGTGAAAGTCTCGTGAAGAGCTTACTATAGAAATGATCCTATGAAGTAAGGTCTTGTAGACATCGACTCAGTACCGAGAGGTCATTCTTCGGTAAAAAATCTTAACAGCGTGATTCAGAGAAATCGTCAAGGTCGGTATAGTGACATCTAGTTGCATATGCCGTAAACATAGGGTGCGTACGCGCAAGGCGCATTAACCCCATAAAGCGCTCCATACGATAATACATTATGAAAATATACAGTGACCGTAATACATTGAAATGAATTATCAAACCTGTAATATAAAAATTATTTCCACAAATTATGACTGAAATCAGACTATTAAAAGTACGTTTTGTGCTTTTTCTTAGCTTAAATAAATTAGTTGACAACGCCATCTATTTACATGGCGCGTACACAGTTACTTTTCATGTTGATAAAATCATAATACAATTTTTAGTAACATACCCTTATAGTGTTGATAAAAACATTGTAACAGTATTTAAGTTGTTCAAAGAATAAAAAGAAATAAAAGTTTGAAAGGATAACGTAGAATTAGAACGCCACCTATTGGCACCCTTTGACAATATAAAACACAAGCGCGCGCGCAATATCATTTTGTTAATCTGTGCCGTCAGTCAGTCAGTTGTTCTATCTTAGGTTCAGAACTTCAGATTAAATTGGTTTAGATAGGTTATGTCTTAATGTTTTATATCATTTTTGTATACTCTTTGTTTTATAATTATATGTTCAATAAATTATGATTTAGAATGTTGAACTTAAAAATATGTTTCGACATAATAATTCGTTTTACCAACCGATGATCCTGAGCGTGTTATTTTAGATATTCTATTATTCCATTCTCAAGATTATAATGTCATGAAGAGTTTAATGTCATTATTAAAGTTACTTAGAAGATACACAATACTTTTCATTGCTATGGACGGAAATAACTGATTTATGGTTTTATTACTTTGGACTACCCTGTGGAAAGTTTATCAAATTATGTTCTTGCGCATTCCTTAAGTATCAATCATTGAATATTTTTTACACGTTCTGTTACTACTACTCGTATATTCGTAGTACGTACCATCAATCGTACTTACGATACGCCTGCTTTTTATTGATAAGTAAATTACTTGGCTACAGGTAGATTTTATAGATATGAAATATAACATTATAATATCGCATGTTCAATACGAAAGTTTATTTAAACTGTAGCTGTATTGTAGATTGGGTTGCCACCTTATTTTTTGCCATTAATGTACAATGGTTACTAAAGGTAAGAAAGAAAAGTACACTGTAATAAAATAAAGTAAGTAACGTAACATCACTCCTATAATCCCCGAAGAGGTAGGCAGAGAACTGTAGTACACACTCCCACGTTTCACCAGAATCACCAGTTACGTTACGTTCAAAGTAAATTTTTTTTTTCATTATTATACTTAAAAAAATATATTTTATTGCTTTTTATTATTATCACTACGAAACAATTGCACAGCATCTTTACGGTCTATATTCAAATTAAAGTAAATAAGTAATTAATGTTTTATCCAATTCAGAGATACTTTGTTTCTTTCTCCTCGCCATTTGCTATTCATCACAGATTACATATTCATCACAGGTTACATTGCGTTCAGATGTTATTAGAAACAAGTGCTTCTGTAGTGCTAACGATCTATCGATTCAGCGGCAATCGATAAAATTTCGATTAACGAAAAAATGCTTACAACTGACCTTTTTAAAATCCCAAACAAATCAAATCATGCAAAATAATATATTTTCGTGTACTTTATTGTTCTCATAAAGTATAAAGTGTAATTACCTGAAATAACGCACAATAATTTATTATAAAGTACAGGTGGAAACCTTAACTGTAGGGCTCGATCACATTACGAATTTCGTATTTCGGGGCACCTTAAATACGTTTACGAAAATTAATCACGTTTATCATATTGCACAAGTAAAATTAAGCATCTAAACATAGCTATTAAATAAACCGTCAAAACTGAACGCTTTGAAATGGGTATTTAGCGAAGCTAATAGGATTTAGCGGCGCTATATTGGATGGCCAGCTGATTAGTGGTTGTTGTATTGACGTATGTGTTACAGTAATGTTAGCGTTTTAAAATACAAAGATTTATCAGACAATGATACGATGAAGAATGTTATGTAAAACAACTTCAGATGCATTTATATTGTTAAGCAAGTGTAAAATTCAAAATGTTCTCATTATAAAAAATGTATTCTACCGATAGAGAAAAGTATACATACGCGTAGAAAATATGTCTTCGTGAAATAGAGTAGTTTCTAAGAAATCTAAGAACAAACTTTACTAAAGGTATGTTGTTTATTTGATATTACATTTCTTTTTAAAGTTTTTAACGATTTAACGAACTTGGATTCCGTCCCATTGGCCGAAAGTTAAAATTGTTTTTTAATTCGTTTAAAGTTTTCCCACTCCCGTTCCGCCATCATGTTGATCATGTGTTCAGCAACGAGATTATCAATTGACCGATGCTGATGGACTTCAATTTAGTTTACGATTGTTGTTTGATGTTTATAATCAGAATGAAGTATTGATGTGTTGTGCGACGCTTGTTTTCATTTTCTTGTTATCTTTTCCTTGTCGAAAGTATATGATGTCAGCGATAGACATCACCACCCATGTCTAATTAGTAAGTAAGATGACTTTTATAAGGTCACTCTTACAATTGTTAATAAGTTGTTGTGTTAGTTGTTAATAAGATTATAATTTACTTTTTTTATTAAAACTTCAAAAATCCGTACCTTCTTGAAAACGTTTATTACATTTTATATCAAGATTCTTCGCAACATAAATAATTATGTATAATTATTTTAATGTACTTACGGATATCTTTACCTTGTGAACGCGTATCCGCAAACGTGATTTCACTTTACACTGTTACTCGTAACAACACTAGAAAAATCTAATCTCAGTTACAAATAGTTTTCCATAAAATAACCTACTAGTACTTACGGATATGGATTGACGAGATTTTTATTTGCTTTTTCCTCGCTGACAAGGTTTCGATTGTATTGTTCTAAATTTAAAAAAGAAATGCCAGTACGTACAATTTTTTGGTCAATATGCTAAGTATAAATGTTGGAACCCAACATGCAACTCTGGCCGCAAACGTAATCCATGCTATAGGATCATAGATATTACAGTAGATTAATAAATGTGACCCTAAAGCCCTCGTAGATGACGATCACAGTGTTACTTTTTGTTCCTCAACACAAATTATGTAACTGCCTTGCACATAATACCCGAGGACCTAAAGGTACCGAATATAAAATAAAGACCTCAAATACTGCCCACATTGACAGACTAAACCGGATTACACTACCTGGGCATCCCCCAAAGTTATACAACTCATAAGTCAAATGGCATCACCGTAGGCAACTGACTTTAGGTATCAATGCTGAAACTATCATTAAATTATATATTAAAAAGCAGTAGTGTATGTGGTACGTTGAAAAGAGTACCACGATCTCAATTTGTGTAAGAAAGTCGTCTATCGAGTTAATAACTTATCAAAAGATGAAACCGATATTTATACAATATACCTAATAATGAGGATTTTTTTGATATCTTGTTTTGACTGAGATTGCCTTGCATAAAAGAACTCTATTAATCAATCGATCGGAAATACTGATAGGGATCCGGTATTTTCTTTCGAAATATCTTATCGCTTTCTCAAATCTCAACTACATATTATGTTAAGGTTTTTTCCGGTAGGTGAGTAATCGCACTTCTGAATTACGCCGCAGACATTTTTCCCACGTTTCGACACAAACTTCGAAAGTCTTTCTATAGCGCACGCTATTAACATATTTCGTCACACATTTGGCATTTATAAAATTAGTATCACTGAACGCAGTAAATGTTATTATTATTATCATAACAGGTCTGCTACTCTGCTTATCTTAATTCAAATTACGGCTAACATACTCGTAAGAATATCGGAATCTCATTTTGATATGCTCTCTAATCTTGTAATCTCTGTGTTAAATTAGATTAGAATGTAATAAACTTTTATTATGCAGAAGCATTACGCATTATTTCTTCATTGCACAGTTAAGCATTAATAAAATATAAAAAAACCACTCAGACAGCGACAGTACCCCACACCCTCTGCCGAAGCAGAGGAGCGAACGATCATCGAGGACTGGTGATGAACCATCACCGCCCGCCTCACGCTCAGGGCACCGCGCCACGTCTCCTCATCGCGGCTGGCGACATCTCACATGGTGTGAAAGTCTCGTGAAGAGCTTACTATAGAAATGATCCTATGAAGTAAGGTCTTGTAGAAATCGACGCAGTACCGAGAGGTCATTCTTCGGTAAAAAATCTTAACAGCGTGATTCAGAGAAATCGTCAAGGTCAGTATAGCGACATCTAGTTGCATGCGGCAAGACAAAGAATTCTATGCGTACGCGCAATGCTTTACATATCGTCGACTAAATTAATCGAAGCGAGCTGAAATGCTTTTCTAAACGAATAACTTTCTAAACAGATAATTTTTACATTAGTAACTTTTTTAAGCTTGTTTAATAAAACTATGTATATACTCGTACAAAGTAATAAAAAAATTAATTCTAAATGAAAATATTGCTCGACAGCGCCATCTATGAACCTATTTTGAAAGGTGTTGGGGTTCATATAGCATTTCAATCATAATACATAATTTTATATTAACAATATGGCATATACTCGTAATAAATATACGCGTTTAACAGTTACGCTTATAATGTACATATAAAAACACATGGTAATTTATCAATTTATATAGATATTTAGATTAAAAAGATTGTATCAGAAGTGTGGCGGATCAGTTAAAAAATAGAACTAAGGAATACACACATCAATTCTAATAAATTTAGTCTAACTAAAACATTAGTACGAAAGAAAAAATCTGCCAAGGTAGTATTTAGGACTAGAAAAAACTAATAACGTGTGTGTGTATTAATCGATGATACTTATATAGGTTTCGATGTATACCATGGAAGTGTATTTATCTTGACTCACATATAATCAGCATTTACATAGAAAAAATAATTTAATTAACGAAACAAGACGCTATTTCCTTGTTAAAATAACATCTGGACGCAATTTGTGTTCTGATTCCCAACAGTACAGTTGGCGGTTGTAATTCCAAACGTGACAAGCCTGTTCATTTCTGGTATTGTCTGTTTTGGGGATGGAAATATGAACTGGGAATAACCAGAAATTGCTTGTAACATTGTAATGTAGATCTCGACAATGCTTAACTATTACCAAATATCCTGAGATTATTATGATTATTATAGAAACTCAAATTGATCATGCGAATTAAATTGACATATGTATATGTTTTATTGCAGACTGCCTCGTTGGTCGAGTTCTTGCCATGCGCAGCTGTTAATCGAAAGGTTCTGAGTTCAAATCCCATATCGGGTGCTATTAGACTTTTTTAACATATAATTTCTATTTCAAAATTCTCCGGGTGGCTCGGAGTTTGGATTTGTGTCCGGTGAATGGCAATAAGCTCACGCACTATTTCATCGTGTGACGTAAACGTGATGGGTGAAACGTCGGAACGTTCTATACTCTTCTAACTAACTCTCCGAGGATTACAGGCGTGATGTTACACTCTTTTGTTACGCTTACTATATTCTTGTACTGGGCATGAATCTTCCGATCAACTTAGGATGTTCAACCTAATCGTGCAACTTAAGGCCTACATCATAATACTTGTTTTAATAGCAATTCTAAATACTGCAACCCAACTCAACTGTTGCATTCAAAACTGAAAGCTTATCCACTCGAACATCGCAGTCCGAAAATTGGCTTAAAAATAATAAACCTTTATACAGGTCGATTATAAATTCATCTCTACTTGGTCTAAGTTGGCACGTATTCTCTCACAAGAGTGGTTTATTGGACCTAGTGAATACAGTCAGCAACTCGGTCTACTGTCACGAGGACACTCAATGAGGCCCATTACTCACTAAATACAGGGGCGAGACACAAACGGTGCTGATTGACAAAGCGACGTTCACACTGTTGTGAATTTAGATTGTACATGTGTACTTCGTATAAGCATTCAGTACAATCCAGTAGTTATTAAGATTCAGAAGAAAAGTTCCCTTAAGAGACGATAATTATGAAAATAGTAATTATCGTCATTTAGTCTAAGTCCACTGTTGGACATACTCGAATGATACCCTGCAAGTGTTATTGCTTATAATCCCCACGCTATAAGTTCGGGTTACAGATTGTAGAGAATGGCTTCTTGCGCCACCTACGCTGCTGCCCACAACGAGCCAGGACTTCTAGTCGTGCCTAGGTAAGCTGCGCCCCACCACGATCGGTGAGCGCCGGGTTAAATGGCCTCTTAAGCAACCCTGTATCCTGGCATGGGTCAAGAATGCATTATTTCTCCGCCCAACACGGATGCCTAAGACCAATTATATCTTCAATAAATCCTAAGTCATGCCAACAATGGCTAGGGCAATCTTCAATAATTTCTCGTTTCACGTATGTATTGGTAAACATTTGAAGTTACATATAAAATTCCAAGTTATTTAAAGACGCCTATTCTATTGTAAAACTCAAAGCGATCTCAGTAAAGGTAAGAACATTCTACTGAGGGCTACTATAACTCTATGCATTAAAAAACATAGAAATTTTCATCTCCTTTTTATACGATTCTCAATAGATAGTACGATTGTAATGCAATATATTATAAAACAGTCTACGTGTAAATAAAAAATAAAAATTTAAACATAAATGTATAAATTGAAAATATTTTGTTAAAAATTTAAAAATTTAGTAGGTATATAGAAATTACAATAATTTATTTAAGCAAATGTTGTGTACAAACCGTTGGTGCTAAATTTTGGTACAATAAAATTAATTATAGTGAATAATAGCATCAAACTAGTTTGTTTATTTACAATTAGAAGACGAGCTGCTGTAGACGATATTAATTTCTCATTATATTCCATTTTCATCCAACATTAACATAGCTTTAACTGGTATTTGTGATTGGAGTATAAATAAGGCAACGTAAACTAAGTAGTTATATAATGTATATCTCAAGTGAGAATATTGTGAAAATTAAACAAACCATTCACACAACGAGCACCTAGTGTCCATCTCCACAGACTAGTAATTTAGTGTTTCCGCTATTAAATTCCGGAAATTTTATTCAGCCCACTGTTTGGTTATCTCCATATTATGCTTTGTTTTAAATAAAATAAAATTCATTTATTAAATGTCAAAGAAATCGGGTGCCATTTTTTTACTGACTGAACTAGCTCTACAAAATAGAGCACATATTGTTAAATGTGAAAAGTCAGCTACCGCTTTTAAAACCTCTACATTTTTTTTTACAATGAGTAATAATCTCTATTTAATTGTGATTTATAACAAACTTTTAATGGGCATCACACCCTTTTATTTCAAAACCCAATATACAACTTTGTTATCATGACATACGATATTAATACTAAAGGATGCTTTTAGAGAATATTAAATATCATTTGTACAGAACTTTGTTAGAACTGAATTGATTTATTTGTATCGTACAAATGTTCTTCAGCGTGTATGAAGCAGATAAATACGATCTAGGGCTCTTTAAGGCAAAGGTGCATAAGTTAGTACGCGTAGCCCACCTCAGGACATCATGCTAGGCTACCATATAGAAACAGGTTTTTGTAGGTTACAAAAAAGTGGAGCATGGCAAGTCGGACCATGGTTTGCGAGTTCGAACGCGAAGAGGTGGTCCATGTACACGGCCTTTTACTAAGCAATACACGAAATCGACCCTTAAGCCATAATAAATTTATGGGGAGCGTTACTTTTTGAGGGTAGTATAAAACGTTGTATGGTCGAACGCGCCAAGTTTAATGGCAGCGCTGGTCGTAAAGTCGTTGCGCCTCAATAAACGGACATTATGTCTGTTTCGCAGATTTCTTTATTGCTTGAGATTTTTCCGACCGTTATGGGCAGATTTACAAGTTATGTTCGCATATTTTACTACGTTCGCATAATATTACGCCTATATGTCCCCGTAAGGGTGGACAGAGGAGTGTACACTTTCACGATTTACCATTTACGTTACATATCCCACTAGGGAATGGGGGTGAGTTCTATGTACGCTATGTTATTTTTACTATGTCTGCATATTTCGCTTATTTTAGTTATATCGGAGCTTCCTGCCTACCCCGTGAGGGACCTGGCATGTAGATACGTATGTACATACATACGAGTATATCCGTATGTCTATCTAGTATCAGAAAATAAAAACAGTACCTTAACACCGTTTTGCACACGATCGTTTGATATCAAAATGGCCGGGGCCCGTGCTTCACTAATTTGTAAGCTGATAAACTGCATAAATGTGATATAAATGTATCTGGACGTGCAATGTATAGGCGCCTGGACATGAATTATTTTTATTATTTTTGTCTTGGTAGGGAATCGCATTAGACACCCTTTGTACAGCCCGATTCATTAATCATTAATCATTATACCAATAGCGCAGTCTAGTCCAGGTCAAGGAACATTTGTGGGTGGTCTCACTGACCTGTTTAATGCTTTCTTATAATTATTACACATTTATTAGTCTTTACAGTGCTCCGTTACTAATAAAATATGATATAACGAATTGTCGGCTTATAGTCCTGTTTGAACTTAACAAGTTCAATTAAATGAATTAAGTACAAAAAAAGGATATTCGGAATTATTCGTATATATACTCGTACATTACATTCAAATAAGCCTTGTCTTGCGAGTATGTTAGCCCTCACTACTATAGTTTAATCGAATAAAAATATAAAAAATTTAACGTTACGCCTGTAATCCCCGAAGCGTGTAGGCAGAAGAGTGTAGTTAACTCCCACGGTTCACCATTTTCAACTATTGCAGTAAACAACTGCCATTACTGGCACACACTGGCTATTTTAGTCTTCGTAAAGATTGTAACCAATACGACAAACTTAACTTAATATTGCAGAAACAAAGTTTATTTTACAATGATCTTAAGAAACTTTCCTGTCAATTAAATATATTATGAACTCTAATCCAACGTGATATGGTTTAAATTTCATTTATGTAATTATTATCTTAGGTAAATATAATGCTTTAAAGGGCAAAGGTAATTAAAGTTAGGACGCATGTTTGTCGAATAAAGCCAGTTAGTTAATTGGTTAGTTAGCAGATAAAACGCTTACGAGCCCTTAACTTGGATTAACAATGAACACAATAGGGCGGAAAGGACCCGCCGCTCTAGCCATTCTTGGTAGTAACAATAATTTAGGGATCTCAAAGCCTTCAAATTTGTTAAACATTGGGAGTACTGACTCGCACGCATTGTTAAAAACTCAATCTTTCGTGAAGGATCTATTGCTGAAATGTCTGGCATTTTTTATTATTAAACGTCAGCGGTCTGCGTCACTAGCAAAGTGTATCACATGAGCGGGACATTTTTATTATAATCTAACACAATTAGTATTTTCCATAAATTATGTCGTTGTTATTATGCGCTATATTTTGATATGAAAACAGTAGTTCTATTCGTTAAATGTATATTTTTAAATTTTTGTCTCCAAGTTTTAATTTTATGTGTACTGACCGCTTTACCGGTAACTCACTGGCTAATGACAATGCGTCGCAGTCATTAAACATGGTCCACATTTGCTACAAAGTGCCAATTGACGTTTGTTTTTTTAAATTGATCCGGCTTTTTACACTTTTGAATTGTGAATCGTTCAGCACTTTATCGTACAAGTTAAAAAAACAAACACTTAACTGCTTACGGTGCTTCAACGTTATTGTTGATAACAAAAAAAAATGGAATAAATCGACGAATCCATAAAAATATAATTTAAAAATCCATCAAATCGTTCCAATAGGCTGAGTTTGATTTAGAAACGATAGCACGATGCTGACGAAACGAGCTAATAAAACAGTCCTAGAAATGAATGAAGTATTTTGTGTGTTTGTTTTCTGCTATAAGGATAACACTTTATTTGCTTGTACGGACCCGTATTCCACCGCGTACATTAATTGGTACATGTATTTGAGTGGCGCGGCTAATTGAATGTCGCAATCAATTGGCACGCAACTTCAGCGGCCGATCGCACGTAAAACAAATAAGGGTCAGACACAGAAACCCATTTCGGCCGTACGACGACGCGATAAACCGGGACCGAGGATACATTCTGATGGACACGCCGCCGCTGGAGCTAACGAAATAAGCGTGGTCTACTCAGAACTTGCCAGTTTCGTGTATTGGAAAATTTTGATGTCGTTGGTGCAGTGGTTAGTGAACCTGACTGTTGTGCCGGGGGTCGTGGGTTCGATTCCCACCCAGAATAAATATTT